>JAHWFO010097393.1:365291-386921 GCA_023313115.1 Rhysida immarginata
ACAAGAATTGTATTTCACGAAGCCGAAACAACCCTTCTCGGCGCCCTGATTCTCACGAGAATCGAAATTATCCCACAACGCATCCCAGAAGGAAAGGGGAACTTTTTCCACATCTTAACCACGCAGTGAATGGGTATTTAAATACGCAGTGAAGGGGTATTTACAATATTATGCACGTCATTCCACAAAACGACAGTAGTCCTTAATTTATTACTCCTATTAATTCCTCACTTTATCCTATCTCCTATATTCCTTGCTATATCCTATTAAATTATGTGAAATTACTATAACATTAGTCTTTTTAAACAATTTTTGTAATTTTTGAAGATCCGCATTAATTGCATAAATATTGCGTAATTGGATTATTTTGCATTTTGCATTTTTTATAGTCCTCATTGGAAGTAAAAACTTTTAAAATCTGGGTTTGGGTATCTCACATCATTGAAAACCAGGCCACCCTGATTTCGATAGAGAATGAATTCGAGCAGTGCAGTCATTTTCACATCAGTAAAAGTTATTCTTTTATCATAAAGGGACTATGTTTCCAGAAACGATTCAGACGCAAACATTATACCTGAACAGAAATAAAAGAAATAAGAGGCGCATTCTCCATCGCGCACGATCTGCACGCTGTGGGCGCGCTGGCTGTTCCGCATCGCTTTGTGCGTTTCGTGCACGCTGTTCTTCATTGCCAGTGCGTTTAGTTATCGTGAGTTTGGTGCGTTTCGTGCGCGCACGAAACACTAGCCAGAGGCCAGGGTTGCTCAGTGTATTGAAGATGGCGGAGGAGCAATGAGGAAACCGAAACACAACTATCAATATTGAAACAGTGAATGTAGACGGAGAAACTGCAGAGAAGCTTAATTCAGATTATTCGATTTCCTCCATAATACTTTCAAGCAAATCATCGTCACTGCTACTTTCGTCGACAGCATTTATAATATGCTCATTTACAACTGTTTGCATGGTATTAAGTAAAATTTTCTAGCACGGTTCGCCATTTGCAAAAGTCGCGGGTTTATCGTTAACGTTCTGTTCTTCTTGGTGCTGCCTAAACTCCATGAATCGCACTGCAGGATTCACACTGATCACGTGACTCACTCTCACGATAGTTTTTTCAGGGTTTCAGAAGGGAAGAACGTTAGTGGGAAGCGAAGCTGTAACTGTTCCAATGCTAAATTTTTGATGCCAAAACAGCGCCAGCAGTCGGCAGCGGATGAGGTGATATGGGTATCAGCTTCCGCTATTCTACAAGTGCGACAACCTCCCCATGAGAGTTCAAGAGTGGGCTGTTCTGTTCAACCTCCTGTTGTAATCTTATTCCCATTTTACAGTATTTCTTTTAATGCTTCTGATAATTTAGCTAATATTGATAATGTTCGAATGCACAGTTTTCTGTAATGATATGAAATTTCTTGCCGAACTTCTGTCTTTGATTCCCTGAAGGCGTGAAGCCCGTTACATGACAGAAATAGCCGCTGCACATGAACTCCTAGTGACTGGTAGCATCCAGAGAAAAATGAAAGTAAACAACTTTCTTCATTTGTCTCTGGTAGCATCTGAACAAGGTTGTTAAAAAGAAGGTGGCCTCTATCGGCCGATTTCTCTCAAAAGCACTCGCATTGCCTTCTGGGATTGTGACGTCACCTGGAAGGTTGGCAGCAGGCGATCCTCCCCTTTTAACATAACAAAGCTGAGATGGCTGGGGTTTCATGTGCTTTTGCTAACAATAAACGCAATTATTTATTATTTTTAGTCCAATATTATAATATAGAGTGGATTTATCATATTTCCATGCATTTATTCTTTTCATGGCAATAGATACAAGCAAAATTTCATTAAATGAGCAAACCCCCACCCCTTCTTATAATGAAAAAGAGCACACTAGTAACGAGCAGGAGATGTGCTCTTGAAACGAGAGTTAAAACGCAAAAATCAACAGATTGCACTACGAGAAAATCGAAAGTTAAGAGAAATTCGAAACCTGCGAGAGAAGTTTAGAAAATAAAATATACAGAATACTCTTCGCTTTCATCTTCACCACCTTCACTCGTAGCAATTAATTAAAACTGTTCAGTGGCTTCAGATTCATTTGAACTGTAAACCACGTTCGGAAAAACGACGAGGTTGGATACGCTTTCACTCTCAAATTGTAATTTTAGCAAAGCGAAAGTGTCCAGACTCACACAGAAAGTAATCGGGTATGTATGCATTACTTTTTTTTCCTATCATATTTTTACAACCATACAAGTATTGGCAGATGTTTAATGGTGTAATAGCATTAATGCTAAATGATTGAATACTGCAACAGGTTAATCGTTGAAGAATTGCTTTGACGAGGTGGACTCGCTGTTGCAGTATTTGCTTTTGTATTTCAGTGCCAAATGTATATAAACAGACCTTTCATTTGTAATCTCTGAATTTTAAACACATATTATTCCAACAAATTATTTATATAAAACGTTGGCATGTTTTTTTTTCATTTATATTGGTGATAGATTGTAGAAATAGGCTGGAAAATAAGGGTCCCCCCACTATTCCCTATAGTTTTCTATGGCGTTCGTCTGCTCCAACCTTCCAGTTGACGTCACACGTCGGCAGCCAATGACCATCGATCACCCCGATAGAGGCCACCTTCTCTTTAACAACCTTGGCATCTGAAGAACAACCAATCAGTAGCACGCCGTGCATTCATAGCATATTTCGTATCTTTAATGCAATTACAAAGGAATTTAATGTAATTTAATAACTTTTTATGAAATTTGATACAAATAAAATTATGAAAAATTATATTTTTAAAAACAGGTATGTAATTAAATTATATTTTTGTTTCAAATAAGTTTAAAATAATTATGCATTTAAAATTGGATAAAATGTATATATTTTTGATAAAAATGATTTGAAAATTTTTCAGTAAAAATAATTTTATAATTTCTTTGTTATTGTGTTCATGATACGAAAATATGATATGAATGCACGGCGTGAAAACTGAAATTATTTAAACCTTTTGTTTTGATTGGTCCGTTCGCTCAGGAGCCAAGCGAAAGTCACTAAGCATGTTATTGCTTTCGGTTTCAGTTTTAGCCATTTCGCCACTCGCGGATAGAGACCACTTGAAACCTCCAGGTACTGAACTTAGTCATTTCATCCAGCATGCCAGGCGCAATCAGTCCATTTCATTCAGTCTCTATTAGGGTTTTGGATATGGAAAATGATATCGATATTCAGAATATCGATATTATTCTTATTTAGTATTATCAAATACTTGATACTGCAAAAAATGTCGACTGTTCATTCAATATTTAACAGGTTTTGAATTATAAGGTTTTTAACGTTTATGGTGGAAATAAATATCAATGTTAAACACTAGTAAATTAAAGCAAATTTTATTTTTATTTTGTAAAGAAACAAAGAGCTGCTCACATTTTGTAAAATGCACGTCTCATTGACACCGTCATAAAAATAATAAAAGTTATAAAAAGTTATGAAATGGGCAATGGAACGACAAGAAGCCCAAGGGTAAGTGGGGGGGGGGGGAGCTAAAATATAAAGTTACAAATAAATACAAAAAGTAATTAAATAGGTTAAAAATATTTAAACATTAAATAACAGAATATTATTGATCTAAGGAGTTTAAATGATTAATTTTAAATTTAAATGTGGTCAGTCTCCTTTTAATGGGGAAAATCGTAAAATTAATAAAAACAAAAAAATAAATAAAAATAAATAAAAATAAATAAAGTCACCAATCTTGAAAAACGATGAAGAAACTTGTGAGATGGAAGAAAACTCAAAGGATGTAGACTGGGTTTATTTCACAAGACTTCATCTACATCCTCAATAGACTGAGTTTATTTCTGCTATCAACAACATCTTCAATAGACTACATCCTTTGAGTTTTCTTCCATCTCACAAGTTTCTTCATCGTTTTTCAAGACTGGTGATTTTATTTATTATTTATTTTTTTGTTTTTATTAATTTTACGATTTTCCCCATTAAAAGGAGACTGGCCACATTTAAATTTAAAATTAAATAACAGAATTAAATAAATATTAAAATAATAATTAATAATAAAAAATGTTTATTAGACAGTACTAAATGAAATCAAATAGAAAGATTCATTTCTTACTTTATTGTCCAGAGATTTATTACACTAACACTCAAAACAGTTTAAAAAATGTATCACAGTCGTGATATTTCACTTGTTAATTAGAACCACAACTGAACTTTTACGAACAACAGTTTTAAAATATTAAAATGAAATATCAAGTGTATAAATTTTTTTGGGTTTTCCAAAATACTCGATATATCCATATTTTTTGAAAATCATACTGAGTATTGTCTCGATATTTAAAAAGTTCAATATATCGATATTTCCGACTCGTTATTATCAAAATCATCAAGATCAACAAATTTTATTTTTATTATGATATTTTATTTGTTATTTTTAAATATTATTTAATATTTATTTAATTCTGTTAATTAATGTTTAAATATTCGATGCCTTAAATATTTTTAACCTATTTAATTATTTTTTGTATTTATTTGTAACTTTATGTTTTAGTCCCCCCCCCCCCCTCCACTTCCCTGTATGTTTCCCCTTGGGCTTCCTGTCGTTTCATTGCCCATTTCATAACTTTTATTATTTTTATGATGATGTCAATGAGACGTGCATTTTTCAAAATGTGAGCAGGTCTTTGTTTCTTTACAAAATGAAAAATAAAATTTGCTTTAATTTACTAGTGTTTAACTACTGATATTTATTTCCACCATAAACTATTAACATTAAAACTTGATAATTAAAATAATTGTTAAATATCGAGTGAATACTCGATACATGAGAGAGAGAAAGGAGACTCCACTTGTCCACAAGAACATTTTAATACACCATATATGTATACATTTCGGTCACAATGTGGCCTTCTTCAGTATGACTCACAATGTATACATATATGGTGTATTAAAATGTTCTTGTGGACAAGTGGAGTATCCTTTCTCTCTCTCATGTATTCTAGCATCCACAGATTCGTAAGGTCACTTTTTAATTTATTCTTTAGCTTTGAATATTCAATATTTTTTTCAATATCAAGTATTTGATAAAACTAAATACGAATAACATCGATATTCTGAATATCGATATCATTTTCCATATCCAAACCCTAATACAAACTGAGTGAGATGGATTGATTGCGCCTGGCAAGCTGGCTGAAAAGATTAAGTTCAGTATGTGGAGGTTTCAAGTGGTTGACCTTTATGGGTTCATCACGCTTCTTAACTACTTCAGTGTAATTCCCTTGGCATTTATTTAGGAAGGGTGAGATTATGGAAGCTTAGCTTCAAGTGCCACTCGAATAACGTTTCACTACACTGCTCGATTGTCGATTGTCGTTTCAAGTGGTCTCTATCCGTGAGTATTTCGCCTCATACGCTTGGTGCGCTGGTTGTTTCCGGACATCAGGAATCAGCGGGAGCTTCGCTTCCCATTAACCTTATTCCCTGGTTTCAGTTTCATTTTGTCGTGATTGGCGGCCAGAGACGATCAGTTAATTTTATTGATTGATCGTCTCTGGTCTCGTCATCATGTGTGATAATATATAAAAAATTTTTCGGGAGTTGGAAAAAATTATTACAACAACCAGAAAAATTGAAAAGGGGAAGAAATGTGGATAAAAGTAATGGAATAAAATAAATAAAAGACTCTTTGACCACAACAAAATTACAAAATTACAAAAAGATAAGGTCGTATTTTTCTTTTTGTAATTTTGTTGTGGTCAAAGAGTCTTTTATTTATTTTATTCCATGTGTGATAATGTCATAGGTCTATATAGTGCCTTAGGTCTAATATCTCGAAGGCCACGGATTAACTATATTTTATGTGTGGCATTCTCACTAGGTGCGTGTTAGGCAACTGCCTTTTAACAATAAAGAGCATATACGCAATTTTATCCCCTAAGAATAGGTCTGAAGTAATAGAGGACGTCCTAACACTAGCTATAATTCTTAAGATACGAGGGCGAGTCAAATGAAGGTGAGCCAATGCGAATATATGATCAACGGAGTACTTTATTTAAAAGTAGTCTCCATGAGCATTTAGACATTTGTCCTACTGACTAACGCGTGATTCCCTTCAAAATGCCTGTAACTGACTCCTTCACGTCATTGTCCGACACCAATCTGGTTCCTCGCCCTCGAAGAATGATCAGCTAAAATGTGCGTCATGAAATCGAGAAACTTTCAGTACAAATACAGTGGCTAGAAGATAGTGTGTTTATGGCGGCGTGGTCCGTCGATGGCGGCGTGGTCCGTCGATGGTGACGCCGATAGATGGCGAGCGCATCAGCATGTTTGCTATGTTTGCGTAGAGAGTAATTAATACTGCGTCATATAATGACTTTTCAGGACTAAAATAATATTGCAGATTAATTTATGATGAATTTTTAAATGTTATTTTATGAATAAAGTCATTATTAAATGCTCTGATAAATTCTTTGTTTAATAATTAAGTAGTGAATAATTAAAAAAATGGGAATGGCAAATATGAATAAATGCCGCGTTTAATTTCTCTATCATTAAAAATAGTACTAATTATTATAATTGAAAAAAAAAAGAAAATAAAATATAAACGCAGTTTGAGCGAAAACATACATTTTTTATTTTTGTATGTAATAGTACAAACAGAACGGGAATACTAAATATTGTTTTGATGTTGCTTTATTAATTCCTACACCAATCTCCGCAGTTTCAAGAGGTTTTGCTTACGTTTAATCATATCCCTCGACTTATTTATGCTTTTAACATAAAAGTGCATTCTAGTTAAAATGTAAAACTTCAAAATTCTTGCTGTTAGTTTTCTGGAATGAGCCAAGCATCCCACCGAAGTAACGCGTGTACGGTTTAGACACTGAAATATATCATCAATACTATCCCTATGCATCTTGGATATGCTGAAACAATGGGTGAACATATTTTCTAGATTCTGAATAAAGGAAAATAAAGTAGATGTAGGATACAACAGGCCTCCTTTGTCCATATGTACAGTAAGAGAAGAATTGCTGCAGGCAGCTACATCTGAGTTAGTTTTGGTAAAAAGCAAGTTTTTACATCCTTCACATTTTGTGTTCATAATGCACTTTCGCGCTACATATCCAGAAATGTAGTATATAAGCCTATCATCACTACGTTTTGTTGCATAGCTGTATTCATGCAGTAAAATCTTCGGAACCATCTAACAGAACCGCGGCTTCATAAGTTCTAATTTTGCAGACGGTTCTAAGGATTTATCTTGTACACTAAGAAGTGAGTTGACAACTTCTTCAGACACATTTGTATTGCTTGGAGGGTTTGCTAAGTTATAAAACGACAAACATGATACTGCAGTTAAAAATTCTGCGGCAGTAGGGTGGTCATTGCAACCATTGAATTGTCGAATGATTCCAAATAAATTTTCTATGCTAACTTGGCTTAGGCGAGATGTGAAAATATATCTCAACTTTAAAGATGTCATATATTCTGATAGGTACTGAGTACTGTTGAGAGTTACTTTTAAGCCCAAGCTTGTACTAGGACTCAAATAACCCCTCTTTTTCTCACATTTTGTTTCCCAAGCTTCCATGAAAGCCAAAAAAGATTTTATTTTGTCAGTATTCTTGGAATTATAACGAAGTGCAATTAAAGGAGTACGTGAGGTCATGATTTCAATGAGTTCTTTAACTTTACTTATGAAACCAATGGTTGCTTTTGTACAACCTGTTCCATACTGTTCCTCTATTTCTGTTTTATACAGGAATAGACCTCTCTGCATTTCATCACTAAAAAACTGGAAAGCATAATTAACACGCATCTTCTGGAATGCATTTGGGTGGACATGAGCAAGTGTTATTTTGGGCATTGCTTTGAGCGTAAGGTTCTCGCAGTCACACCGAAAGGCAGCATCCATGTATTCAACTCTTACTTCCCCCTCAGGTGTTTGATATCCCTTGGTCACAAGTATATTCCTCAAGCACTTAATTAAGTGAGGGAAATTAGAGATGAATGACAAAAAGCTGCTGCTGTCAAAGGGATGTGTAACCTTGCATTTGTTCGCATTAATCCCAAATTGTTGCCACATATTTCGGTTCCACGTAGCACCATCACATGTTACAAAATGGACAAATAGGCCAGCCTTTTCGGCCAGGATGATTGCTTCGGTAATTATTTTGGCTAGCAAATCTCCCTTTACATTGCCCTTGCTAGTAAACACTGCAAGAATTTGCTGCCAGTCTCCCATGAATGGTTTGAATGTGATTACCATACCAAGAACACAGGGCGCATTCTTGAGGTGTTCTGGTGTAAACTGGCCTAAATCTACAAAACCGTCAACTTTTCCAGATGCTGAGTTTACCTTGAAGCATTCATTGATTTTCATTTCATCGACTGAAATTCCACCATGTCTGCTTAATATGTCCATTGTTTTAGTTTTTTCTTGCAAATCACAAAAAGGCGTTCATTGAAACCGAACTGCGACTTATATGCAAGCAAATATTTTCGTAAACAAGAGCGACTAGGCAATACCAATATATTATTTCTGCGGATGTATTCCTACAACTTCGGACTTCTCATTCTCATCAAAATACACTCCAAAATCCAACTTTTTTCATATGCCATTCCTTTGGTACTTTTTCTTGAAGCAGCTTTAAAACATTCCCGAACACAAAGTTGTTGTTTTGGAGGTAGGTGAGAAATCTTTTTCTCTATAATCTCTGCATCTAGTGCACTGTTCGCAGCTTTCAGTGCCCGTGTAGTCGTTTGCCGGCTGCACGTTAAAGAACCCTTGCGAGGCAAAATTTGCGGCCCCTATAATGCTGTCCTGAAATGACCATGGCAGTTGAAAAGGGCGTTAATACCAAACAAACCAAACTAAACCAAACCAGTTTTAGGGTCAATTTTTAGTGAGATTTGTATGACGCGCAATGTGTAAGCAAATTATGCGCTCTATAACAGAATATGCACTCTATAACAGTAATATTTCATGTTTTAACCCTTAACTGGTTACACTGCATAATATAAACTGTTGTACTGTGTGTCTTAATATGTCACGTTTTACCCTTTCTCAAAACAAGATAAATCGTGAAATATATTAATGTTTTAACGTATCTACGCGGAACATACTTCCTATTTTTTTTTAATAATCCCCGGTACAAAATTAGTACTGAATGTACTTCTTTGTAGTTATGACAAATAAAATTTACTTCGATTTTGAAGGTAATTTAATGGGGAAATATGATAATTTAATCATTCTTGTATAACCAATAGAAGATAACCATATATTATGTTGATTAATTACGTTTTGTAGAATTTCTCGAAAACGATATGTGATAGGACATTTCTGATTACAGATTCGTTTTTTATGGCAAAAAATACATAAGAAACAGCTATTGTCATACCAGAAACATTTTCTCTATATATTAGTATAATTAACGCTTGTGTAAGTATTTCTGTTAAATAAATTCACAACGTACACAGAGGTGTGCTATGGCTCGCAGGTGGAAACAACAATCGTGTATTGCTGCTTCTTACTGACACTGCACCATATATGAAAAAGACTGCCAATAATATTCAGGTCTTTTATGGGAATGTTATACATCTAACATGCTTTGCTCACGGCATTAACCGAGTCGCTGAGAAAGATTTCTTCGATCAAGAAAGATTTCTTCGACCAAGAAAGATTTCCTAAAAGCACCTTTGAGGATCGAACATTACCTTGAGGCAGCAATGTTTTATGCCGATAATTTTAATGATATCAAACCAGTAAGTCAAGTTTCTTGCAGCATTTAGGACTTTTTAGCCTGTTATTTTCCCCCCCCACCATTGCTATTCTTGTTTCCTCCAGGTCGTGCACATTTCAGTGAAGATGAATCAAAATGTGTCAGAGAGGCTCAACAGGCATTTTAGTCACCAAGAATTACAGCTGATCTGGCCTACATAAAAACCAATTTCTCAGTTTCAGCTGAGAGCATAACACGGCTCAGACGTCCCCTTTGAGAATCAATCGAAATAGTTGAAAGCACAGCCGCTGTATTGAGAGAAAGTCGTGGTCAAGTATCAGAAATTGCTTCAGGCAAACTTGCGATGTTGAGAGGTCTTTCTCTGCATACAAGCATACAGGGTCGGGACACATTAATATGACCACCTGCTAGTATCCGGAATATCCAACTTTGGCGGCAAGCACAGCAGCTAGTCGACGTAGCAGAGAGTCAATAAGTCCTCGGAAGGTGGTTGCAGGTATCTGGGACCATTCGGCGATCAGTGCGTCGCGTAATTCCATCACCGTGCGCGGTGGAGGGTCCAGCTTGCGGACATGGCGATCGAGATGGTCCCACAAATGTTCAATGGGGTTGAGATCCGGGGAGTTTGGTGGCCATGGGAGTAGCTTGAATTCATCCTCATGCTCCTCGAACCAGTCGTGGACAATTTTGGCAGTATGGCAGGGAGCATTGTCCTGTTGAAAGGTGCCATCACCCTGAGGAAACACTGTCGACATGAAGGGGTGTACCTGGTCTGCGACGACCGTCAGGTAACGAACAGCATTCAGTGTACCCTCCAGCGATATCAGTGGACTCAGACCATACCACGAAAACATCCCCCAAACAGTCACACCAGCCTGTCGTCTGCCAACGATGGTGTCGGGATGCCTGTTCTCAGATGCTTCCCGGCGACTTCTCCATTGTCCGTCCACTCTGTTCACCTGAAACCGCAACTCGTCAGAGAAAGCAACCCTTTGCCACTCGGCCGAGGTGCAATAGCGATAGTCCATTGCGAATTGGAGGCGTTTTCGGCGATGCACAGGCGTCAACATGGGTGCTGTTACCATACGCCTGCTCCGGAGCCCCAACCTCAAGAGGAATGGTTGCACTGCCACGCCTAGTGGCCCCACTGTTCATTTGCTGAGTCAGGTGCTCAACAGTGGCACGCCGATTGGTCGTAATCGATTCTCGCCTCTGGGATCGATGGCCCGTGGGGCCCCGCAGTTACCTCTTCGGTTGCTCGAAACTGTCTGGTTCATCCAGTCGCGGTACACCTTCACAACGACAGCCCTAGAGCAGTTCACAAAGGTGACCGTTTCTGAAATGCTGCCCCTCTTGGCCCGATAGCCAATGATCATCCCCTTTTGGAGGTCCGACAGGTCACTTGCTCTGCCCATGACGGCGGCAATTGCTGTGTTAACGGATGCTACTACACGTTTGCTGTTGTCAGCTTTTAATGATATGCAATGATTTTTCATCTGCATACCATGGGACGTTCCAACATGTTCGAGGAGAGGTGGTCATATTAATGTGTCCCGACCCTGTATATTAAGTGATAAAAGAACAAATCTAACTTCACAAACTTAGAAATGATGCTAGTTTCGTGTTGTAATGCTAAAGATTGACTATACATACTGTATTTTCACGTAATAAAGTATCAAATAACTTGAAATGGTGGTTTTTATAGAGCATGTTTCAGACCATATTTTAGCGGTTTTTTGGAGCATGTTGCATGCATATTTTAACATTTTTGAGCATGAAAATCCGGTCTCTAATAATTACATTAGTCATTTTAAACAATTTTTGTAATTTTTGAAGATCCGTATTAATTGCATAAATATTGCGTAATTGGATTATTTTGCATTTTGCATTTTTATATAGCCCTTATTAGAAGTAAAAACTTTAAAATCTAGGTTTATGTTTTCAGAAACGATTCAGACGCAAACATTATAGACAGAAATAAAAGAAATAAGGAAGACCAGTAACAGTATGTCGCAAGTCGCGTTAGTTTTTCCAGGGTTTCAGTTTCATTTTGTCGCATGAGGCGTGCCAACACCACCTAGACAGAAGGCCTGTCTCGATGGCCACGGATTAACCATATTTTATGCGTGGTTTTCTCACTAGGTGCGTGTTAGGCAACTGCCTTTTAACAATGAAGAGCATATACGCAATTTTATCCCCTGAGAATAGGTCTGGAGCAGTAGAGGAGGTCATGACACTGGCTATAAAATGGTCAGCTAAAATGTACTTCATGAAATCGAGAAATTTTCTGTACAAACAATTACCTCGACGAGAATGTTAACATTAGCTGAAAAATGAGACTGAAGACAAGGCTAAAGTTTCTGATTGAGACTACAAGTTTTAAGTTATTAACAACAATAATAAAAGAAAATCTCATTAAACAAAAATATTTCATCAAAAAGTTTCGACATTTGGAAAAATTAAGATACATTAAGGCTAATATTTTCCAGTTTAACTGCACTCTTTCTTAGATAAACATAAGATACGAATGAGAAATGACTTACATAATCACAAACCAAGCTCCGCCCATCCGTAACTAGAACCGTCTTTATTTCGATAAAAATATTTCCTTCCTCTTTTTTGGTGCATGGGTACGAAGGTTTACAATTTTTTCAACCTTGAATTCGTTACCGTGAGGATGGTTTAAAGATTATAATCTTAATCTTCGTCGGAAAAAACCGCATTCTCCGGGCGAACGTTTTCGTAATAAAGAAGGGTCTCGCAATAAGCGAGGGGGGAGAGATTAGGAGAACCTGGTACAAAAACAAGAGGCTGGAAGAAAGATAATTAGGATAAAATAGAAGAGAAGAACGTGAGAAGTAGAAAGGAGAGGATGTGAGACAATGCGTGTGAAGAAAGCAAGAGCTTGGAAGGCCCATCGCTTTTTCTATTGAACGAAGTTAGTTCTTCTCGCCAACTCATCGATTACTTTCCAAACGGATGGCTGTCCTAATGAAGTGAAAAATATCTAATATAAAGATAAATCGAAAAACTTCGACCGGAATCGCCGTGGAAGAATTAGGAATTATGAACGGATATTTATAAGAGAAAAGGACGAGACACAAAAACCCTGGAATGCAATAAATAATAGTTAATAAATAAAAATGAAAAATAAAATAACAAGAATATAACTCGTAAAACGATTTTCAAATATGCTGAAAAGAAGAATATAAAAATTTGTTGTTTAATATTACTGTAATATTTTTATATACAGCAATGGCGAAAACTGCATGTAAATTTACGTATTCGATTGCAGCGCTCACACGAATCTTTCCAAACGCGCGCGAAATAAGAATGAAATCCTCGCACGTCTAAATGTTTTAAACTACTGGGTCTATGTTCTTTCCACTGCTAGATAAACGTCAAGAGAGAAAAACCATAGTTCAAAGCATTGCCGGGTAAAATCTTTTAAGCATTCCAAGGAGCTTTAGCTCTGACGCAGATGTAATTTTAATATCTCACTTTTACTTCCACTTGGTTTAAATAAACAGTGGAAATACCTTTGATTCTATATGCATTCACGTCATTTTAAAATATAGGCCTAACTTCAATTAGCCATTTTAACAATAAGCCTAATATTAATTAGCCATTTTTAACAATAGGCCTAACATTAATTAGCTAATTTTCACAATAGGCCTAACATTATTTAGTCATTTTAACTGTAGGCCTAACATAAATTAGCCATTTTTAACTATAAGCATAACATAAATTAGCCATTTTTCACAATAGGCCTAACAATATTTAGTCATTTTAACTGTAGGCCTAACATAAATTAGCCATTTTTAACAATAGGCCTAACATTAATTAGCCATTTTGAACTATAGGCCTAACATTATTTAGTCATTTTAACTCTAGGCCTAACATAAATTAGCCATTTTTTACAATAGGCCTAACTTTAATTAGCCATTTTTAACTATAAGCCTAACATTAATCAGCCATTTTTAACAACAAGCCTAACATTATTTAGTCATTTTAACTATAGGCCTAACGTTATTTAGCCATTTTTAACCATCGCCCTAACATTAATTAACACATTTAACAATAGGCCTAACAGCACTGAATTTTAAAATGAAATGGGCACGTGCATCAAGAAAGCTTCATAACGGGCACGTGCTCCAGGCTGCCATCAACAATGCTTAAATGATAAACAAAAAGTAACACTGTATTCACTTATGACTCGTCGGTAGGATTCGATTGATATATTACATGCCCTAAGTTCATATTCTTAACATTAGTGCACGTGCTTGAAGGGGTCCACGAGAGCTCATCAAAAGTTGATATATCGCTGTTAAGTTCTTCCATTTTCACGTTTTCGTGCAAACGATGGCTGGCCAGGCACATAAAGGTACTGATCATGCTTGTATTCTTATATATAGCTTTAGCTAAAGCTCGTAATAAGGGGTCATTGAAGTACTTTTTGGGGGTCATTTTCTCGGACGTAGCATTTCGAAAATCGAAAAGAATGTCATATTCGTCTTGTGCTCGCCATTCCCGTTCGAATGACATATTACATGCCTTATATTGCCAATAAAAAAATTTAATGGGGGGGTTTGGGTCTCAATAGTCAC
This sequence comes from Rhysida immarginata, assembly GCA_023313115.1. Lineage (NCBI taxonomy): Eukaryota > Metazoa > Arthropoda > Chilopoda > Scolopendromorpha > Scolopendridae > Rhysida > Rhysida immarginata. The sequence continues at coordinate 379,663 of JAHWFO010097393.1, forward strand.
GTGACTGTAAGACCGATTTCGACGACAAACTAATCAGGTGAGCTCAGGAAGGGTCTCTATCGAACAGCGAAAAAAGAACTTGAAAAATTTAAAGCATTCTCGAGAAATCGTCGGACATACAGACGGACGGACGGACAGACAGACACACAAACAGAGCGAAACCAATATATGCTTTTCAGCATATAATAATTAACAAATAACAAAATAATTAATAAATATATAAGTAAAATCAAAATAAAACTAAAAATTAGGAATTAGGAAGAAATGAATAATTTTTGATCGAAGAGATAACTGGCTTCCGACCGCGAACTAGTCGACTCTGCTCCGCTCACTTTGTTATTGATCCTGTCATATTAATGTACGTACGTATTAATTAAGCGCAAGGCTTGCGCAAGGATATGTATTTGCCTAAGTATTAACTAAGTGCAAGGCTATGGTAATCTATTTGCGCAAGGCTATGTATCTAAAGAGGTATTCGGATAAAACGCAACCGGACAAAATGCAACTACACGTTTTGAAGTGTTCAGATAGCCACATTTGATTGAAAATGATGAGAAACGTAAGAACATAGAGCTCGTTTTCATTTCTAAATACTACATTCGAGAAATTCAATCTTTCAAACAATAGACGAACTCGGAGCTCCTGCTACTTCGTCAAAGGGAATTATTTTGTTCATTGAAGCATTTAATGGAAACCAACCAAAAATAGAGAGGGGAGGGGGGGGGGACTGCCAATTGATTATGATTTGAAGCTAATACATTTGTTATTTAAACTTGGATAGTTTATATTTAGTGGTGATCGTAAATTAAAATATATCAGTGTAACAAAATACATTTGATAACCTGAAATTTAGTTCGTTTTTCCATAAATTTTAGTTATGATCAAATAAACAAAGAAAATTGCTTGAGAGAATTTTAATTAGTTTTAATAAAATTTTACAGTATTTGAAACACAATGTTCTTGTGAAGGAAAGATTTTTCGAATGGCTGTCACAACGCGACGGGGAAGAACTTTTCTTTTATTTCTTCCCAGGTGCACCCAAATCTAATGGCTAAATTAGATTGTTGGTATATCGTAATCCACGCAGATTTTTGAAAAGACGGAATTTTCGGTGTTGCACGCCGACACACTGGGCATATGCTGATCGATCTCGGCATAAGCACGACAGCATATCTTCACATTTTGTGCACTGATACCTAATTTAAAAATTAATATCATGAAATTGTTCACATTTAAATAACATATGTATTAATTATATTTGACAATTTGTTGCGGGCGATACATTTTCCGTCGATTCGGCGACACTGGATTCCTCGTCTAATAACGGGTGATCGCGCAGGAAAAGTTCTAAACTATTTGGTTTCTCGCCTAAACCATCCAAATCACCCAGAAGGTTCTCCAAATCGTTGTCCAACTGATTATATAGATAGTTGTTAAAATAAGCCTCCATATCTTCGTAAGTCTTAAAACTGATATCTGAATCGCTGCTTTCATGTCCAGACATAGTGAAAATTGTAGTGAACGCAGTACTGAGTGATTGTTAAAGCTTCACTGCAAAGCTTGCTGGGAGCAATCCTCGCACTACGTCACGTCTCCACCCAAGATGGATGCCCCCGATTTCAAATCGCGCTCGGAATTTTCGATTTTCACACATTTAGGATTCGAATTTAAAAAAAATTAAATATGCTATGATGTTATTATTAGGTTAGCCTTTCGATTTAAGTAAAGTTGTATGTGACCGTAGAGTTGTCCTCTAAGTCAAAATTGTTCGGCTTCCTTCAATTTAATGAGATTACTTTTTCCAGGTGTCTAGTCGAGCACGCTTACTACGGAACGATTCCATTAAGTTTTTGCTTAGCATCGGGGGTAGACAGGTTTTATGTCACGTGCTCAACTATGTTGACAAAAAGATTATTTTGGCTGTTCTGATGAGAATCTTTCTTTTATTAATAATAAACTAATCTATTTGGTTAATAATGTAACATAAATGATGCACAGTTTCGATATAATTAGATGCGTGATCTCTTGATGTAGCGCTCCCAGAGACAAATAAAAGTAAGAGACTGGCAGTGCCCTATTCATTTCGCTGAGCGCTACTGGTGCCACCGGAAGCGCAGCAATCGCCATGATGCGAGTGGCGTATGTTCTCAATGTAATTTCGTTAATAACTCAGGTTCTGTAAAGCCTAGATTAATGAAATTTGGGGGAATAACAGGGTGCTTAAGACTGTGTATACCTTTAAAATTTGATTGAATTTCAACGAGAAGTTTCCGAGTTACACAGTCAAAATTGTAACAAGTGCTAGTTAGTACTCACAAGTGAGCACGGGTTATGATGTTGAATAGGTAACGCGGAAACTTCTCGTTGGAATTCAATCAAATTCAATGAGCTATAGTTCATCTTGGCGGCGCGGCGCGTCAACTTTCAGGCGTTCCTGTTGAGCCCATTGACGCTCAACATCGGACATCCGGGTCTTTTTGGATTCCCCATCTCTCGATCTATATTCCTGTGACGGATTCTATAATTTTTCTCGTGTTTATTAGGCATAAATTTGGAAATTCTGTAATTTTTGCGAAATTTCCACACTTCGAAGGTTGATATCTTAGACATTATTAAATATGGAGGCTTAAATTTTAAGCCATTTTATAAAGCGCAGAAAGACAAAACAAATGACACCTCAAACGTCGTGATAGCACAAAGGAAGCCGGAGCTAGACTAATTTAATATCCGCCATAGAGCAGATTTTCTGACTCGAGTTTGCACTGCGATTGCGTCAGCCAATGAGATCAGCACGAAATCGGTGATGGTCTGAAACATGCTTTGTTCTATACTCTATCGAATGCGATATCGATCATTCTTCTATCATTAATAGTTTTCACGTTATTAAAGTTTTCGTGATCAACACTTTTCGTGACATTCACGATTTAAGCGTGGCATCCTAGTCTCGAAACGTAAGACGTATTCTACGTCAAAAAATAGAATAATCAGAGCTTAAATATCTCATTATGCTCAAAGAATAAGAAATTAGTTAATATATAAAATCAAAATAGCTTTAAACTAAATTTCTCTGAAAGTATTAAACTGAGACATAAAGTGTCAGCGGATAAAATGATCAGTTTTTAAAGCTCTTTCTAACGATATAGCATTTAACATAACATTTTCAGAGTTTTTCAGTAGTCACAAGGAAACGTCATAATATGATCAAGGCAGGATTTTCTTTCTCAAATCTTCAGTTTAATTAATTCAAAACAATGACTGAATATTGTCTCATTACAACAATCCCTGGCTTCTGATGGATTGTCGTAACTTTCTTTGTTGGCTTCAGATGCGCATGCGCAGAAGTGCCAATTTTGCTCTTACAAAAAGTGCTTTGCGTTTTAATATTTAGGATTATATATTTTAATAGTAGAGAATATTAAATGATTTGAACAAAATAGGATTTTTGTAAAAGTAACGGTGATATGAATTAGTGTATATTTTATTAAAAACTAAAATATAGAATAAAGCATGACATGACAATTAACATGAAAAGTTTTTAAACCCACAAATAAACAGATCAAATTGTACATTTGGATGAAAAAACTTTAATCTGTTTATGGTGTTCTTTACATACACTGTTTAAAACTTAAACGAAATCAAAAACGCGATAATGAACAAAAAAAAAAATGTCTATCCATATCGGATTCGAACTCTGCCATTCGAGGAAGTTCTGTCAGCCGCTATCGCTTATTATTGTCAGGAGGGAGCAGGCGACGAGCACATCCCAAGCATATACCTGCTACCCTATTTTCATTCAGAAGGGACAGGTCCATTCTAATCTGCCTTGACTCTCAGTACAAGTATCTGATTTTGCAACCGATCACCATCCAGAAAGCTCAGCCCCTACGGAGCAGGTAAAAACCTTTTCGCACCCGACTGTACATCTTGCCTACAGAAATCTGCCAGATGGCCCCCTCTAATTCCTACCCCCGGAATTCCGACCTCAGTGAACCAATCAACACCAAACTAAATAGTGAAATAGGACGTGTCCATGGTAAGCTACAATATGAATTTCAATATACTATATCAAAAAGTGTAGAAAATATGAAAGGGACTGTCACACGGACAGACAGACGGACATCGAAAAACCAATAAGTAGCTCCATTCTTTCGCTACTTAAAACTATGTAGCCAACAGACATGAACATGTAGCTAAGATATACGAGTTCGGAGACGTTAACATACCATGCAGTAGCGTCCCTGTATACTAATAAGTATTACAGGGACTCTACCGTGCAGTATATATGTCGCAGACACATAGCGTAATTGGACACTTCGTGAAATGTCCAGACACTTCGCGAAGTGTTCAGTTGCATTAGACTCATACTGTAATTAGATAGAATTACAGTATCTGTCTGGACACTTCGTGAAGTGTCTAGACGCTTCATAAAGTGTCTACAGCAGGTCAGACCGATACTGTAACGAGGGCAAATCCCACAGGAAAATTTTAGCTATCGCAATGACAAAAAACTGTTTTAATATTTGCCATATTATAATTTACTGAAATTTAAAATTTTTTATACGAATTTATTTTATATTTTATTTTCAAAAAAATGGTTTAGTTATTAGTCATAAAGTTCAACAATTTTTTGCAATGATTATTTTAGTTTTTATAAAATTAAAAAAATGTAATTGTATAAATAAATATTAATGCAAAGTAAAACTTTTTGAATGGTTATGGTATAAATTTCTTGTAATATATTCGGTTTTACCTTGTGAAATAGATGACAATTCTTAAAAACAAAATTCTATGTGAAAATTTTAATAAACGGAAACTGAAATGATTATTCAAAGAAATTGAAGCATAAACAATTTATGGTGAACATAAACCGAATATTTATTTTCCCCGTTTACGCCACCACATGAGCGTACAATAGCAATCGAGATTTAGAAATTGCCCACGTTGGCGGTAGGAGATTGTATATTTTTAGCAATTCCAAAGGTTGACAGGGAGCCAGTCGATCCACAAAATTTCGTAGGTGTTGTCACCACTGAAAAAAATGGTTTATATCAAATAGGATGCAAACATGGAATTGTAAAAGGTTGGTTCGGAATCGAGAATATCAAGAAGGCTGGTTTAACTTTTTTAAACGAAAAAGAAATTGACTTTACGAAGGAATTGACATTGCGAGAAGCTGTTAAACAAAGTTACGGAGGGCAAGGATACTTTAAGTGTTCTTGCAAATCGTCTAAAAAATATTGCTCAATAAAAAGATGTATATGTAAAAAGGACGGTAGGCAATGCAATAGTAAATGTCAAGGTAGTATGCCGTGCCTTAATACTGAAAGACTTTTAATTAATTTTGATATCATATGTTTCATCCACAAATACTGTTTTGTAAATCAGCCCCAATTCATTTTGTTTAGAATGAAAATAAATATTAAATAAAGAAAAATGAATTTGCGTTTCCTTTTATCCATTTTATTACTTTTTTAGAATTAATATTCAATATTATCTTTTATAAATTGTTTATGCTTCCTTCTTCTTGCTTCAATTTCTTTGAATAATCATTTCAGTTTCCGTTTATTAAATTTTTCACATAAAATTTTGTTTTTGAGATTGTCATCTATTTCACAAGGTAAAACCGAATATACGTATTGCCAGAAATTTATACCATAAGCATTCAAAAAGTTTTACTTTGCATTAGTATTTATTTATACAATTACATTTTTTTAATTTTATAAAAACTAAAATAATCATTGCAAAAAATTGTTGAACTTTATGACTAATAACTAAACCATTTTTTTGAAAATAAAATATAAAATAAATTCGTATAAAAAATTTTAAATTTCAGTTAATTATAATATGGCAAATATTAAAACAGTTTTTTGTCATTGCGATAGCTAAAATTTTCCTGCACGTGATTTGACATCGTTACTGTATCGGTCTGACCTGCTGTAGACACTTCATGAAGCGTCTAGACACTTCGCGAAGTGTCCAGACAGATACTGTAATTCTACCTAATTACAGTATGAGTCCAATGCAACTGGACACTTCGCGAAGTATCTGGACATTTCACGAAGTATCTGAGTCCAATTACGCTATGTGTCTGCAACATATATAAATTAAGTAACAGAAGACTGGCAGCCGATCCGGTCTTCGCTGTAATGGGAGCCCGCGTTTCAGAATCCTGTTCATAACTTACCACAGGAATGCATGCGGCAATAAAATTAATGCCGCTGCATGAAGAAGTAAGCTCAATGAAATTATACTACTGTTTATAAAAATCGCAACACCCTGATGGAATAGCCCAATCTGCATTAAATTTGGAGCATTTGCATATCATGGGTCAGAAAAGAAACCATTAGATTTTCAGGTCAATACAATGCGTTTTATTGTCACATTAGTATCGGTTGAAACCACCGTGGGATGCAATTACAGCCTCTAAACGTCGTGGCATTGAGTCAAACAAGCTCTGAATAAGGGCCTGGGGAATGTCCTGCCATGCTCTGTCTACACGGGTATACAGTTCATCCACAGTTGCTGCTGCAGGAGTCTGACGAGCCAATCGATGAGCAACCCTGTCCCACACATGTTCGATTGGGAACATGTCTGGTGAACGAGCAGGCCAGGGGAACAAGGGCGTCTGATGTGCTTGGAAAAAGGCGAGGTTGATGGGCCCATTGCAACCTGAGGCGCCGGTGGTTTTGAGTCAAAGGAATCCGCAACAATGGTACTCGTGGCATCAATCCTCTGGAAATCAAACGGCGTCGTACAGTGCTAGCAGACATTGTCCGGCCTACTGTAGCACCCCACTGTTGTGCTAACACTGTGGAAGTGGCTGTACGATCTGCTACACACATGCGATAGAGGTGTTTGTCATCTCGCGGTGTCGTCGTGCTGGGTCTTCCTGAGCCTGGTCTTCGGTGTGCCCTGTTCTCTTCGCTCCACCGCCTCCATGCACGCATAATTGTCGTTGCATTACGTCCTACACGAGCAGCAATGTCACGATACGACCATCCCGCTTCACGCAGACCAATTATGCGTCCTCTTTCAAAGTCTGTCAGCTGTTGATATGGTACCCTTCGTCGTCGTCGAGGCATGATGTTCTTTCAAGCAATTACTCTGAAAATCTAATCATTTTATACTCTGACCCATTGTATGCAAATATTGCAAATTGCATATGGATTAGACCATTCCATCAGGGTGTTGCGATTTTTATAAACAGTAGTGTATATATAAAGATTCTTAAAAATTATTTTATAACTTCAACAGGTTTT
>JAHWFO010097394.1:0-41951 GCA_023313115.1 Rhysida immarginata
CTTCCAGTTTATTTGGTGGGTTATTCCCTGTTGTTGTTGCCTATTATTATTATTATTATTATTATTATTATTATTATTATTATTATTTATACCAGATGGTTGGTTTGTTTGTTTTTAGTATTTGTTTGCGTAAAATGACGGCCGTTTATGGGAATAAAAGCATAATCACTCAAAGAAATTCCGTGTTTACACATTTAGGTTATTTACTCATTTGATATTAAATGTATGGAATTATACGATTAAGAAATGAATAAAGAGCGTTTTAATTGTTGGTAATCTTACAAACATGGAAACACGGAATTCATCTGTGTGATTTTAAAGGACCGTCACTTTACGCAAATAAGATCATACAAGACCCACTGAACTTTTTTTTTGCAATTTAGTAATATTTTTTAATATTTCAAATGTTTAAATCGGTTATTAATTGGTAATAATTTTGTAAATTCTTATATTAAGCGTTTCAATCACATTAATTGATTATTGTTAAATATATACGAATTATAAATAAATTTTATTAATTTCTAATAGTAATTAGTAACTTCAGAGTAAAATGCTGCGAAATTATGGGTCAACAGTGGCGTCTTTGAGTGATGCATCACTGCAGGGCAGATACGAAACACTTTTTCTATGAATGAGTTGCTCATTTGGGTGTCTCTGAGAGATGCTTTTCTGCAGTGCTCGCAGTTACTAAAAGTCAACTTTATCGGAACAGACTTCATCGAACTCACCCCGTAAGTTGACAGCCGACGAGTTGGAGGATAGATTAGAAAAAAGCCTATAGAAAATCTTTACTAATGAGTCAACACTACAACCTATGATAAAACTGTTAATTGAGCCCCTGAGGCAACAAATAAGTGATATCATCCAACCGCTGACGATGAAAATCGAACAGCTCGAAATCGAAACCTCGACACTAAAATCGCAAGTTCGAGAATTAGAAGAAAAAAACGATGCACTGGAGCAATCGTTTTCGTCTTTGATATGTTACTTAAAAACGTGGTGAACAAAATGCAAGCAGGAAATATTAACGATAAATAACGGACCTGTGCAATAAGGCTAGATAGCCGCTGATTGCCTCATGAACTTAGCCAACATTATGACCACGTGATCTCTTACAGGAGAAGAGATTCTCCTTGTCTGTTGGACTATATCGTTTAGACATCTGTGTGTCACCTAGGGCTTATATGCAACACTTGTACTGTCCAAATAAAACTTATGAAGTTTCTTCTAACTTTTCATTTCAATATGTTTTTTTTAATGTTCAATAAAAATTAAATCAGCTTTGCACCGTCCTTTTTGAATAACTCTGTATCGCTTTTAAAACGATCAAGAGAAAGTCTATAAAGTAAAAATATTCAAAATTTTATAAATTTATCAACAAAATTTAAATATCCCTTATAACTGACCACCTGGCCTCCAGATTTCTTCAGCAGCATGTGATCTTGTAAATGCCTGATCTATGAACAGGTTCAATATTGTTTTCTGTTCTACCGAGGAGTTTCTTGCTTGTGTGGCTGCCTTTGTAAACGATGACTAAATCGAAATCTTTGCAAATCCTCCCGTTTCGGTAACTGCGTATTGTAGAGAAGGGATGTGTATTTTCTCTTTCCTTTTTCTTTTCTTCCAGAGAAGACGATTTTCCCAATTTGCTTTTTGAGGATTTTATCCACTGAATCTTCAGTGAATCCAATGGCTTCCGCGGCTTGTTTGATGAAATAGAATTTTTTTTCTCTTTCGTCACAGGGATTGACGAAAACAGTCTAGGGCTCCGTCTCCTCATTGGCCGTCTATTTGGGTATATTCGTTCTTTAAACTGGATAACGAGTGCTCTTTAGCCCCAATATAATAATGCAAAATAAAGTTACATAAAAATTTTTAACAAATAAATTGATAAGTTAACAAAAGGGTACAAAATTAATAAAAACTGAAAACCTGTATACGTATGTCGGAAGTTACGGTTCCATCATTCTGTAAGTGATAAACCGTATTTATCCGAATATAAGCCGAGGATTTTTTCCCGAAATCTCTCTAGAAAAACAAGTGTTCTCGGTTTAAATTCACGTGCAGTAGAGAACTTTCAGCATTACTGGATTTGCTATGTCGGTGGTTCTGTTGCCAAGTTTTTCCGAATTTTTTGATTTTGACTTCAGATTCGGATAAGCATCAAAAGATAAGTAAAGTGTAAGCATATGCATACATGTCCTATCTCTTCGGATACATGGCCAAAAGTAAGATTTAAGTTAAAATTTTGGCCATATTCTTGAATAGTCAGGACATGTGTGCCTATTGTAACTTTCACGCATTCTGAACTTTTTTTTTTCAGCGCCATATGTTTTTATTTTGTTCCGAACGGCCTCTCTTACTTTCGCAAATCACTTTCTTATTGCGGAAAAGCATTATTTGTTTTTCACTTTCATGTCGAATGTTACTAAAAAAAAACATTTTACGATAGTTTAGGAGGTGAAATTATAGATGTGATTGGCAAAATGTTGGCAAAAAAAAAAAAAGAATGTGAAGTGCGGACAAAAGTAGTAAGTGTTTTAACGAAAAATAACTGTCTAATTAATCAGTAGGATCTAAATAAATAACGACTAGAATTTATTTGGAATTTAGAATAACGACGGTATTCAGTTTTGTGAATAAAGTTTGTTTTGAAATGTTTGTGGTTTGTATCACTTGATTACATGTACACTACGCACAGTGGCTAGTCGTATTTATTAAATGAAATGAAAAAAAAAATCATCACATGGATTTAAATAATCTTAAGTACATTGAAAGAAAAATAAAAGTAGTTTTAAATTTGAGAAATGTCCTATAAAAAAGGCTCAAAAAGCGGGGAGAGATCGGCGTAAAGTTGGGAGGTCTAATTGATGATCACCAAAATGGTCACTGAAAGATGATGGTCGAAATATATATTTATGTTATGATGATTAAATTCTTTTTATAGACTAGTGGTGCCTTATTTCTTTCACCTTCATCTTTCCTTTAACCTTTAACAAGGTTTATGTGACCTTAGTGTTACATAACAAAGAGTGCTTACGTTAATAAGTGATTAGATTAAGCATTTTATCCTTTATACGTTCCGTTTATAATCCAATTTTTACATGAAATTGCTTTTAGCGGTGAAAAGGAAAATAGAAATAACAAAAATAACATGAATCTCGACTTCATCAGTTCATTTTTGCTTCGCATTAAGTTTTGCTCCAATGATTCAAAATGAGGAAGAAAAAATGCTAAATAATCGATAATCGTCGATAATTAATTAGCTCAAGACTCAAGGAAACAAAGGCCTTTAAAAGGGGTTTCTTTTTTTTAATCTTAAACAGATGGTAAGTGGAAATAAACAAAAGGAAAGCGAGTTGAACTGTAAAAACGCTTCATTTAATGAACTTAACAAGGATTATCCACATCACTCACGATCCCTGCTGTTGATAAGAAAGCATTGGGAATTCACAATTTTTGCATGAATAATAGATTAAGAATAAAACGGATTCAAGCTATTTAAAATTTATCATATCCGACTAATTTGATTTCATCCAATTTTAGTTAAAACTGAATGTCTCACTCGAAACTATTAGAAATATTAAATTGCCATAATAACTACCCAGCAAAATAAAAAATTCTTTATCAAAAATCTTTTTTCTGCTGTAACACTTCTCGGAAAAAAAAGAAACTTCCTATATAAATACAAAACACTTCTAAGTTATTTTTCTGAAGTGCTTACTTAATATTTCATATTAAAAGTGAAATCTGTTCTATATAGATGCATTAAGAATGTTTTCCTTTGATTAAATGGGTTCTTTTCATCAGTATCATTTATCTTTTAACTTTTTCAAGAAGAAATACAGGGTGATTCCAAAAGAACTTCACACTTTTAAAAACTTATTACATCAAAACTATTCAGAATATAGACACACCACATACGGATTCTTAAAGAAAAACTCTTGAAGTTTATTGTGACACAGTTAAAGATGTTCAATATGCCCCCCTGTAGTCGAATTCGTCCCAAACCCGCATTAACATGTCTCCATCAATCCCACGTATCGCTACCGTAATGCGTTCTTTCAGCTCGTCTAGGTCACAGGGAAGGGGTAGGGTGAAGACCTTGTCCTTTACACACCCCCATAAAAAGAAATCACAGGGGTGGATTGGTCGAGCAAACAATAACCTGGAACCTGCAAAGTGGCCCCCGCGGAGCCCCGACCTTGTGATTTCTTTTTACGGGGGTGTGTAAAGGACAAGGTCTTCACCCTACCCCTTCCCCGTGACCTAGACGAGCTGAAAGAACGCATTACGGTAGCGGTACGTTGGATTGATGGAGACATGTTAATGCGGGTTTGAGACGAATTCGACTAGAGGGGTGCATATTGAACATCTTTAACTGTGTCACAATAAACTTCAAAAGTTTTTCTTTAAAAATCCGTATGTGGTGTGTCTATATTCTGAATAGCTTTGATGTAATAAATTTTTAAAAGTGTGAAGTTCTTTTGTAATTACCCTGTATTTTATTAACCTGAGAATTTTATTTATACGAAGTGGTGTTCAACAATTATGGTATGTTTCTTCTCGTTAAAGCCTGGCTCACATAACCAGCGTTGTCCGTTCCGTCAGCGTTGTGAGCGTTCAGCGCTGATTGTGGCCAAGATGGTGCTGACAGTTCACATAACTTCCGTTCTGAACGTCGCCCTCACGTTATGGGATATCATAAAATTTTAACATCGATTTCAAAATCAATGTTTAAAAAGAATCAATGCAAGTCCAAAAAAAATATATTTCATGGTCGATGTTTGTTCACTAGACTACTTGTTTAAAATAAACTCTATTAGAAATTAACAAAAAATTTTTTTTAAATATATTCGACAATTGAATTAGCTATTTATTTTCAAATGGTTTTATTGTTTATTTCAACATTTGACAAAAACCCTTAATTTTTAGATTTCCGATTAGACCTACGTTTGATATTATGCGGCCTGCCTTTGAAAAGTCTTTCAGAAGAAATTGATGTTGCCATCACGCAGAGACGAAAACAGGAGAAGGAAAACAAAAAAAGCAAAAAAAAAAAGAAGAAAAAAAAATACAAAAATAAAAAAGGATTAAGGAAGGTCACAGGTCAGGGTCACAGCTGACCTCCAACACCAATTTTTGAAAAAAGAAAAATAAAAATCGATTGTATCAAACATCATCAAAACATCGATTTCGCGCCATAATTGTGTGCCTTTTGTTCTTTCGTAGAGTTGACATTCACATCTGATATAAATATCAACTTCTAATTCGATACACATTATAATGGATCCAACATTTTACCAGCTTTTATTAGGTAACCTTTAATTTTATTGATTGTAACTAATGTTTTTAAACGCTCTCTTATGATTGGATAAGCTAGCGTGCTTGCTGCTGATTGGAGAACGTTGACCCATACCAGCGTCGAAAGTTGAAATTTTTCAACACACTGAACGCACGTCGCAACGTTCGCCTGACGGACGGCCAACGTACGCACGGAAAAAGTTATGTGAACCGAAATTGACGCACCAACGCACGACGCAACGCGCATATTGAGGAAAGTGTGCAATGCTTAGGACCCCTAAAGGTCGGCCCTGCTCGTATGTATGTAAAGGAGGTCATGTTGTGTATATACGTGGAAAGCATGTTAAATTAGTGAGTAATCGTATTAATCGATAAATTTGGTTCGATTATTGTGATTAGCGGATTACTGTAATTAATTGGGTTTCAACTGCATAATTTGTTTGGATTTTACTATTGTATACTAATTAGTTTTGTATACTAGCTACTATATTGTAATTTTGTATAACCAAAGAGAATCCACTTTGAAAGTGCAGTATTTGTGTCGAACACATTGGGTTGGATTTCGACAATGTTACGAAAACGAGTTGGCGATGCTGAAAATGCCAAATCTTTACTAATTAACGAAGGAGATCATGATGACTTGTGGTCCGTTCATGACCAAATGGCTAAAGCAGCGGACAGTCCGCGTGATGATGTTGGAGGGATTGCATTAGAACTGAGATTATATCTGCAGCAGCCAATCATTGAACGAACTCGATGCCCCTTCAGCCACTGGCATCAAATAAAAGAATCATATCCAAATTTGTATGAAATTGCTGTCAAATACCTAACAATTATTGCTACTTCTGAAAGGCTCTTTTCAAAGGCAGGAGCAACAGCAGCAGATGACAGATCAAGGCTGACAGGAAAACGGCTACATAAATTGGTTTTCTTAAATTCATTAGACGATAAATATTGGAAGCTATAGAAGCAAACGCAAACAATTTGTTCAAAATATTTGAAATAAGCAAAATTCTGTGAAAGGATCTTGAATTTTCCTTTTATCTTTGAGTATTTGCTTTGTATTTATTATTTGTACTATATACATATTTGTTACGATTAATCGATCTATCGATTAATTATATTCTATTAATCGATCATTGTTATCGAACCATCCGATTAATCAATATCAGTGATCGATTACAAAATCTTAATAATCGCCCATCCCCACATTGTGTTTTCTTAACCAGTAAGCAAATGCTGTGAATCGTAGCTGTGAATCCATTGTAGTCTGTTTATGTTCTTTGTCATAGATTACGCTGTGAACTAGCGACAAAGAATTATGAAAATGTTGATGTGTTTTGCTGTTACATCTAGATCATCATTCGATCATCAGCTAGCCTGGGTATCTCTCTTTCATTAACGTGAAATAACAGTGGGAAGATTGCTTAGAAAATTTATTAACTTAATCGACCCATGCCGATTAAGAAATTGTGCAATTTCAAATAACGAATACCATTTTATCTCATGCGCACAAGAAATAAATCCGTTATCGCAAAAAAAAAACAAACAAAAAAAAAACAAAAGCAATTTGACTTACATCAACGCTTACGCTAATTAGACACCGAATAACATTCCCACACGTTTCGTTCCTGAACACCAGAATAAATGACGGCAGGGATGGATGAAGGGGTGCGAATAGAGTAGCCAATCTCTCTTCTCTCTCTACACCCCGCTTTCGAGATCGGGTTTTCTGCTCACCCAGCTGCCAGTGACGTCACATGCTAATTTCGGTGTGCATTAATTCCGATTTGAGCGACTTCAGCAGTCAGCTTGAACAGGAAGCGTTTGGATTAAGCTTTTGTTCTGGATCAAAATGACTGATTTAATTGCAGATAAGATAAAAACTCATTTAAAATAAAAAAATGTTAAATGTTCACTCATTTAAATTGTTAGATTAATATTTACATAAATTTCAAGATGCAGCAAACCTCAGTAAACTTACAATTTTTTTTTATAGTTCCGTTTAACTTTATTGCACATTTTTACATAAAATATATGTAGACTATAGATTATATATTTCCTTTAATACGAGGATTGAGACATAAGTCATGGCAACTATTTTTTGTGAGAATTCGAGAGTGGGCGGAAAATGTGAAATACAGATGAAATATACAGATTCGCTATATCTTCACTATCCGCACATCGCGCTATGAATGATCATGCGACCAAGTTAAATGAAATTTTTATTAATTTAACCATCACTTCTTAGCCATATCCTGTGACTAAATAGAAAAGGGGGTCTGGGGATAAATTCACTTACCTTGGTCGCATGATCAGTCATCGTGGGATGTGCGGATAGTGAAGATTAACCATTAAAGATAGTGAAGATTAAAACTTAAGGATATGTTAACGCACTACCACCATATACTTTCAGTAATAAATTCCGAGTTATCCGTCGCTAAAAAGTTGGTTATCCGGACCACTACACAGAGAGATACCTTAAGCCCAAGTCTTATAGCGTTGTTCACAGTGTGTTCAGAAAACTCGATGTGCCAGATTTTGAAAGAAATTATGCCAGATTATGCTAAACTCCTTTGACTTCAATTGTGCTAGATTATGCGGTTTTAATGGAAAATTGCTACAGAATTATGCCATATTATTTTTAAAAAGAACAGAAAAACAACACATTTCATTTCACTTTTGAGAGCCTTCTAGAAGCAGATTTAAAAAAAAAAAGGGTTTAATTTGTCTCAACTCAACTCCCAAATGGTATAGAAAGAAAGTACAACCGTAAACACGAGTAATTACATCTAAAAAATTAAGAACAGGTCTTGAAACAGTTCAATATGCATACTCATAAGCGAAGTACTTCGAGCGTTTCGTAAAATCTTTTAAAGATTTGAACACTTAAATTTTAAAGATTTTTTTTTTTTAATTTGAACAATCATAAAACGTTAAAGAATACATAGAACAATCATAGAACACCGCTTAACAATACATAGGCTGCATACTAGATCAATCAGAATCCTACCCTACAAAATCGGTTGTAACCTCAAATCATTGTTGAAAAACATAATCCTACCTTAATCCGTAGAACGCTGTAGAAGCCATAGAAAGCTGAGCTTGAAATTGTGTTTTAGAAATGGAAAGTTTCAATTTTAAAATTGAAAGTTTTAAAAAAACGTGTTGTGTTGTTGTTTGAAGAGGAAGTTTGAGTGAAGAACTTGAACGAAACTGTCAATATACGAAAGAAACTTGGTTCAAACAAACTTCATACAAAACAAACTTGGTTTCTGCTTATACATCAATTTTATAAATTTCATTATGCTAGACTTTATGCTGAAGACCTTTTTTTTTTGCTAAAATAGCACAATTATGCTAGGAACGGTCACACTGGTTGTTCAACTCTGGTTACATCCGTCCTGCACTCAGGATGAGTATGAACTGATTTGTGGAAAAATACTATGAATACACCGCTTCCTTGTGACAAAAAAAAATTGCAGCCATCTATTTCAGCTTTTCTGCATCATTTTTGGGAAACAAAAATAAAGAAAAAGGCATTAAGCAAGGGCAGTCTTCATATTGTAAACGTGCGTGAGCAACACAAATTTGCTTCTTCCGTTGTCGTAATCGAAAATAGCTATTTGAGCAACCTAACACGGCACAGCATAAACCCTGCTTGCTTACCTTTTCCATTTGAGCACTAAAAACATTAGATATAGAAAAGAGGTTGCTTGCGAGTGCCGAAATCGTTCAAGACCCATACACTCACTAGCCTGAAACTCTAAAAGTCAACATCTTATAATGGCGGACGGAAGTAGCGCTGCTCTGCCATCTAGCGGCGAAATGCGCGATTCGAAAAGGTCTATATACAATACGTTTTACACTTTCAGAGCTGTTATTATTCATAAGAATTTTATTCCTTAAATGTGAATTAGTCAATAAACCATAGCTATAAGTTGTTTCACGAGTTGTATGCTATCGTCGTAGCTAACAGGAGATGAAGATAATATGAAATTACACGATATTTTGAAGATTGGGAAACCTTGCCCTACAGCATATTCTGTTTTGTGAAAACAGTGTGTACTAGGAAGAATCGTTTTCAAAAATATTAGATTAGAAAATTACATTTTACGGGCTCAATTCAATCTTAAAGGACAAATCAAGGATTTAAGACATTAAAGAGCAAGAAATGTTAATAGCAAAATATCGCAAAGGACTACAGTTAACGAAGGAAATCATCTGTCTAGACACGAGACCCATTTTTGAAATTATTTTAAATTTATACTTTAATGAAATATTTAACATTTCTAATGGGCAGTTACCCAATAGAATTTCAGTACAAGTCGAAGCTCAATTAAATAAATGAAATTACAGTACAGTTAAAAATCTTCGTTTCAGAAGAAAAATTGTAATCGCTTTCTGTCAATTGTGCCAAGTCGAAACCTTAAAAAAAATAATTCCTTAAAAAACCTGCAATAAAGTAAATTTGAAAACAATTAATGAACATGAAATTGAATATTAAATCGCAAAGAATCTGCTTAAGAATCATTTTCTGTTCTTAAGCGTTATGTCAGATTCTTTTGGCATTCCCTTTTTAAAAGTAACGCAAAGCTTCATTAATACTGGTTTCCTAAATGTATTATAATTATAAAGAGAGGGGGCGATTCTTACTGGCTAGAAGGCGTCTAGTTGTAAAAATTAATTAAGAAAATTAATATTTAATGGTGGAAAACAGTTTCTGCTGAGAATAGGCGCCGCTCAATTGGAAGGAAGGAAAAATCGGATTTTTTTACTAATTTCATTTTAATGTTCGACTAAACGTTAATTGCTTTCAGAGTTATTTCCCTTACGAAGCAGATCCTTTTTCAGATTGAAACTCGAGAATCGAACTTTGGAGACAACTTTTTTTTTTTTCCTAAATCTTCCCAATCCATTGCGATCGATCAAAATTGCATTCGACGACGACAGAACTTTCAACTAATTTTCATTCTGAAACTACCCAAGCCTTAATTGCTTTTTAATGCAATAGGACTGAATATGGTCTAATAATTTTTTTTCTCCTGTGTTTGCAATCTTAATTATAATGATCGATTGAGTCGCTTCTCTTTTTTATTTTTTTTTTATTTTTTTTATTTTCTAAAGCGACTTGAGAAACTGCTTTCAAAACTCGAAAAAGCCTCCTGAGAATTAAAAAATCATCTTTTTTTAACCTTCTTAAGCATATTTTCTTGTCTATTTTCATTACATGAAATGAAAATGTAGAGGGATAACTGAAAGCTTGTTTTTTTTAAACGTTTAATGAAAAAAAATTAACCACCAATGTGAAAATTGAGAAAAGCCTCAAAACGGATATACATGTAATAGTGAAATGAATCCCGTAATGTGATGAGAGCATCAGATTTCTTGATGAGAAATTTCCAAATAAATGGATTGGCCGAAGCCGTCCGGATAAGAGCGAATAAATCGAACCATTTCCGGCAATCTATTTATTTTTAAATTTCGTTGATTATACTCATTCCTGACTGATCATTGAAAAGACTTCATGACGAATATAAACCGCTGTAACGCCTCCTTTAGGCGTTCCAATGATCTTCTTCGGAAAGATCAGTTTGACTTTCGAGCCGCCCACTCTTGTCAGATGCAGATATGGAGGCTCGTAGAAGACCTCAGCACCCCCTTGAACCTTTCCAGGTACTGCGGAGTGGTATTCCTCGATGTCAGTAAAGCTTTTGACCAAAGTGTGGCACGGGGGCCTTGTCTACAAGATGATTAGAGACGGGTTTCCTCCTGGCTTGATTTTGATGGTGAAATCCTTTCTCACTGACAGTCATACCAAGCTAAAGTTGGTGAAAATCTATCCAGGCCCCGTGTTGTAAAGGCCGGTGTCCCTCAAGGTTCTGTCCTCGGGCCCGTGCTATTTAATTATTTTGTGCATGATTTCCCGAACCCTAAAAATTGTAATCTATATTTCTATGTTGACGATACTGCCATTATGACATGGGCACACAAGCCGGCTCACGTTATCACTGCAGCATGCATTGAAGATGTTCGAAGACTGGTTTAACTGCTGGAAGCTGAACCTTAATGTCGGAAAGTGCAAGGCTATGTACTTCAACAGAAAGTTCAAGCGTCCCCCAGATTCTCTTGTTCTGTTCAATAAGAAACTGGACTGGGTAGACAACTACAAATACCTTGGCGTTATCATCGACTCAAGACTCTCTTGGAATCGTTGCGTGACCTACGCTCTGAACAAAGCGAAGAGGGCTAAGTACAGTCTCATAGCTCTCCTGGGCCGGAACAACACCCTAAGCATCGACAATAAGTTACTTCTGTACAAGTCGATTATTCGGACCATACTCCTCTATGGCGTGCCTGCGTGGGCGACTATCTGTAGAAGCAGATGGAGTGAGCTATAGTCATTCCAGAATGTTACCCTGAGGACCACTGCCCAGCTTGACAGAAGGACTGTGAAAAACCAATCCATCCACTCGGATTTAGACATGGTCCACATCGGATCTCCTTTTGATTATGGTGCAGAAGATGAAGATTCATGACAATGACCTAGTGACTGGAATACTGAAGAACTCAATGGATATGAAGTGGCATATGAAAACCAAGGCACATTCTTGACATCAACTTTGAAGACATCAGCAACGTCTCTTTCCCGGACTACTGGAAGGTGTGATAATCTTCTTTCTCCTTGTTTTTTATTTAGTTTGTATTTTGTTTCTGACAGTCGTCAATCTTATTTTCTTTTTTGTATAATATGGAAGATCGCTTGGGTTGATTAGGCTTCTTGACTACCTCAGTGTATTTCGTTTGGAATTTATTCTGGTTCGATGAGCTTTGTGAAAGCGCTGCTTTCGTCCCATTTGAAAAAATGTAAACTTCACTGTTCGATTGTCCTTTAGGCGTTATTATTTTTGTTGTTGTACATTTTTTTTTGTTTTGTTTTTTGTTTTTTTTTTCTTTTAATGCTTCTTGAAATACGACTATACTTATCTGTCTCGACCATGACGTAAAGTTTACTTTTACTGTTTTATTAAGCAAAATGAAAATATTGTATTGTTACTTTTTTCAATAAAATAGAATTTTATTGTGTCACTGTTTCGTTTATGCCTTAAAAGTTGAATGATTGTTCTTTTATGTCATTCGTCGTTGGTCGTTGAACAAATGGAAAAAAAAGTTGTGGACTAATATTTTATATAAATGTTTTTTTATCACAAACAAAAGATTGTGCTGAAAAGTTTCATTTAATGAATTAAAGATTAACTTTTAAGGACAGTCGATCGTTTAAAAGGTTTGACGTCATACAAAAGAAAAAAATCTTTTTAGCGGAAATGATTTTTATGACAATGGAGAAAAAACGGTAAAAAAAAACAAAACAAAAAAAAAACAAAAAAAACGAGCGTCTACGTCAGAGAAGAAGGTTCGGAAAAAGTTTTCAGAAGTAGAAGTTAGTCAAGATGGGCAAGAAAAAGACATATGTTAAAAGAAATATGTTAAAAGCCAAGTATGAATACGACTTAATATGCGTTTGCTTAAGCGAAGAGGGAGAACAGTTTCTTTCGCATCATTATTGTTTTAAGGGAACTGGAAAAATATAAATTTTAAATCTGAAAGTCGCGTCGGATTAAAACTTTGGCCTCACTTAAAAAGTAATCTGTGACCTTTCACCTCTGATTATTCCATATTGTGGGCGCCAATGTGATTGGACACCCTGAAAATTTTATTTCATCACAACACAATCTACCTTACACGTTGGGAGCCAATGTGACCTTTACCCTTATCGTCTTGTCACCTCCCCTCCTTCCTTTATACATCTCGACCAGCAAGATTTCACAAGATTAAATTAACGACAGATTTATTTATAGCTAGCTCAAAATTTCATCATTTTAATCACCAATCAAAGGCAAAAAGGTCGGATTCTTCTAATAAAAAATGGCAGCATGTGTCTTATTTATTCAGTAAGGTAGGCAAACTTGAGAATCGAAACAAGTAAAAATTTTATTCAAAGTTAAACTTGACCAAAGAGATAAAAAAAAAAATAAAAGTTAACCTATGGAAAAAGAAAGGATAGATCTTATAAAAGAAGAAAGTTAACCCTACATGAATCAAATTACTTACATCTATGAATAAAAAAAAGTCACTTTAAGAAATTGCAAATCACTGAATATATTAAACTCTTCCACCATCCTGAGAATTATTTAACTAATCAAGAACATTTCTCTTTAATAGTTCACCTAGAGTCTCAGTCACTAAATAATCTAAAATCTCCTCTCTATAAATATGTAGAATGAACACTTTAATAAACATCTTACTTACGACTTCGTGTTGTACTGCTAAATCCAGAACCACAATATTGTTGAGCACCACTTTCAGATTTAAAACACAAAATTAAAACAGGTCAAAACGCTTTCACTATTCGAAGTAATCACAATACACTCTTGATGAACAAACGTACACACTTGAGAAACTGGAACGATTGATGAGTAAGTCCAATGGCTGGCTCAAACTGTCCCCATCAAGTTCAACAGCTTATGTTATGTTGTCTTCACAATCTTCATCTTATGTTGTCTTCACAATCTCCTCTCGTAAATGGGATGCACCTTTATCTCACTTTTTAGTCTTCATATATTCTCGCCGATAGAATCTTCAGATGATGAAACTTATTCCTTATCATGTCTTATATGATGAATAGTTGAATATGGAGTGGTCTGAGTGAGGTACTTGACACCCCCCCCCCTCATTAGTCCTCCTACTATTCATGCCTCTATTATTATCTGATGAGATCATCCATTACTGTTTGTCTGATGAGACTACTCTAACTACTTTAGAAGGAGAAGCCTGTGGATGATTTTAGCCAACTGTGGAAGTTGCACAGCCGCCTCGCAAATCAAGCTAAACCCTCCCTTCAAAGTTCCAATATCCATCGAAATTTTCCACTCGAGAGCGGAAAGCATGCAGCCTCCTCCTCTCACTCGCTCCTAAGTAATCTCATGACTCCTTCGAGTCGACTTCTCCTTAAATACTAGACCCATTTCCGGCCTCCCTCTGTAATCTGTGATAAAACGGCATTGTTAATCTTATTTCTATCAACAATAAGCTCTAAATTATTATACCTATGTTCATAAATTTTCAGTGCCCTCTCATTTCACCTTTTATACACTTTCAAAGTGTTTTTATCATATTAGGTCCATAAACTGAACTTATCTCAGAAACAACTTTTATTTTAATCCAATATTACCACACGGAGAGAAATGCTTTGGATGTAGCAACAATAAGGGAGTTGATAAATGCTTGTTTGTTGAAGCAACAATACAATTTGATGCATCATGAATAAACTTTTATCTTACTACATTATCAAATTGTTACCATTACAATTCACTATTAATATGTAGTTTTTTTATGTAGCGTCAACTAAATATTGATGCAGCACCAATATCGGAAGAAGACTATTCAACTATTGTTCTGTCATCAATATAGCAGCAATATCGGAAGTTGCTGATCATAATCTGCTTGTTGATTGGTCGAGAAATTACGTCACTCACTCTGTCGACGAGGCCAACGAGATAACAAGGTCTGGAAGTGGAAAAGTCACCTAACCATCGGGGTGCTAGCAACAATCCAACTTTCATTGTCTCCATCTTGGATGTTAACAATCAGTGTTTTCCGTTTATTAGAAACAATGAAGGTGGGATTGTTGAAGGTGTATGAAAATTATTATAATTCTTTCCATAGATCTGATTTCACATTTACTAGCAGACCACAGTTATAAATTTCACTCACTAGATGTTGCGAAAAGCGCTCGAGAATTTCCGTTTAATAACCTCGAGAATTTCCGTTTTCATCCTCTTTAGTTAATTTTAGCTATATGATTCATGGGTTATTCAGGTAGTCTCATAAATAGTTAATGAATTTCATAGGAAAATTTTCCACTAATCGACTCCGATGAACAACATTTTGTATTCCTTACTGGTTATTTTTAATGTTAATCATTTTCAGAGGAGTGCAAGTAGAATGCTGTGCCTTCCCGAAAAGAGGTATGCTGAATGTAGTTGCTAAAAATAATTTTTCTTAATAGGAAAAAGTGGTCAGGGAAGAGGAAGAACGGGAAGCGCAGGTCGTAACAGTTCCAATGCTATTCAAGTGAAATCGAAACAGCGCCACTGATCTCCAACGGCCAGGCCGCTAAGGAAGGGAACTTCCGCTGTTGATAAACCCTCCCTCCGGCCTTCATGGTGCTGCTCCGCAGGCTTCTCCTATCCCCCTCCCCACTCGTGCTGTTCTTTTGACCACCCTCTCGTAAATACTATTTTATTCCGTTCATTTAACGTTGGGCGTGCGTATCTCTTCGTTTTCCTCATGTGTTCTTGATCTATTCTGAGTTGTAACGTATCAATGCAGCACAATCTGGCACCGCCTGTCTTGACTTGTCGGAGAAAAAAATAAAATCGGGCACTTAGTTGCTGGATTCGCTGATGACATTCGTTGAATAGAAGAACAACTGCCATGAATGCGCCGCGCAGAAACGGCTCTTTGAAGAAAACCAATCACCTTGTAGGAAATTAGATACAAATACAATTTTATCTAAAGAAGGCTAGATTAGAGAGAGTAGAAAATAACTGCTCCAATTTTGGAATTTTATGTTCACCTAATAATTTATTTAGTATGCAGTCACTTATTTAAAACTGTATTTTTCATCTAAGGCTCAGTTTCGATTAAAGACGAAGCGGCCTGGCCGCTTGGATCGCTAATTACATCCGATTTCACTAAATCCCCCGAGCTTCGCTTCCCGTTGTAATTCTTCCCTGAAGTGGTCATTAAATTTCCTTCTTTTTGAGGTGTTTATTTAGGTAACGTAACCTATTAAGGGCTGTTTGTGCGCCCTAAATATTGATCATCTGAAGGGCGTACGCTGGAGCATCATCACCAGCTCTGGCTCCAAACAGCCCTCTTTTTGAAACCATGGTGTGCATAAAAAAGGAAATAGAATTATTCATATAAGTTAAAACTATTAATTCATGAAATAAATTTGATACAATTGATATTGTAAATTTGTGTTTTCATTAAGTTTAATATGGTATCATGAAATATAAACTGTAAAAGACCACATAGCTCTATTGCTATAGGAGCAGAAAAGTATTGATGTGTCATCAATATCCTTTATCCATGCATGGAAAAGTCGTTGCTCTAGCAGTGCTGTATTAGTGTGATAACAAAAGAGTATTGTTCTGACAACAATATTTATTGAATGAGATTAACAAAGAGAATTGTTCTCTGATCAAAACACACTATCAAAACAGTTTTGTCCACATAACAATAAATATTGATGGGACAGAAGTAACCATAAAATATTGTTACAGTGACCATAGATAAAGTTGTACAACAGTTATTTTCTCTCCTTGCATATATCAAATAGTTCATAGAAAGAATTGTGAGGAATTCACAAGAAAATTCAAGAAAATTCCACCCTGTTAGAACACCTCCCCTCTCAATGACTCACGACTTATCCCTAAATCAATTATCCACATTTAGAATTCTTATTTTGCTCAAAGTTGCTCACGCCAACTACAAAAATTTTCTCATAATTGTATCCTTGATAACAATTTCCATAATCATCACTGCTGTTTAAAAGACCACGTCTTTTCCCAAATTGATATCATTAACACAACACGTGAAACGTCACAAATCTTTTAGAAATCAAGGTTTAAGCACAACTTATTTCCTGAGAGTACAGACAACGAAAAACAAATTGGGAAATGTTATGATTTCTGACACGAATTTAGTCAACATACCAGAGATATTTAAATCAAGGCAGCTGGATCAACCAAGTATCTGGTAACGAGCTCAGAATTTGGACCCGTATCTTAATTGTTAACTTATTATCCAAAAAAAAGTTCTTTGTTTGTTCTTAGAAACTATGACCTCACAAGAAATTTTGAGATGAATCTTATAATCACTGGATCTACTAGATATCCGATGGCGGAACGAAATTTACCCAGATTTAAATTGAAGAAAGAAATCCACAACGCAGAGAAGACATCTAAAAGTCGTCCTCGCTGTAAATACGGAATATTTGAGGTTCCATGACTAAGTGATCTAGATCAAACCCGTACATTCCATTAGACTTGTATAATTTTACCTATAGAATGACTATGGTTAGTGTATTATCTAAGGGAATCTATAAGTAAGGGATACTTTGCTAATAATCAATTGAAATAGTCTGTAGTCTCCCAAAAGGGCCAGGATTAAGGTTTAATACTTGTTCCCGCTTATTTCTATTAATTTCAAGCGTTTCAAATGAGAGGGATATTACGGATATGACGCAATAATTTAAAATTTTCTTTCGAAATTTGGTGCCCACTTTTAAGGTCTAACTTGATGATGTATATAAATTCACCCATTTTCCCCCTTTATTTTTAGATGAAGAGAGCAATTTCGGACTCAACATCACGTTTATTCGCTTCTCCCATTCCAAGTTTTACAGTTTAATACTAACCTAAAAATTTAATCGTTTCTTCATTTTGAGATTCGAAAATCATAAAATATTTTTACATATACTCGTAGAATAACTTTGACAAAAAGTCTCGTTAATATCCTGAACTAATATTTGCATCTCTTCATTTACGTTATAGTAAACAATTTGAAGGAAAATATTCGAGTACTGTCATAGAAATTACTTTTTTTGGAAAATGTAAAAATAAAAAATATTAGCATTTCTTTAATGAAAAGTTCTTTGGAAAAAATTTCTTTGTTTTGTCGAAAAACAATTTTCAGCAAATATTATTTCACGGGTGATATATTAGAAATATCTGATAGAAGGAAAGCTTCGATTTAATAGCAAAAAAAAAAATTGCCAAGGAACGAGTGATAATGAGTTCGATTCTTACAAACACATACGATAAGTCATGGCGTTTTTCCTTATAAAGCCGCAATCCTTTGAACAATGAATTCACGGAAGGTGAAAGGAAAATAAGAAATAAAAAAATATGAAACTTCAAAATCTAGAAGGAATGATTTATTTCGACAATATATTTCCACGGGTATTATGGGTTTTTTTCCAAAAAAAAAAAAACAACCATTGTTCTTTTTTCTTTCCGGCAAATGCTGATAGAATGGTAATAAGATGACTTTGTTTCGCATTTTCACTGAAATTTGTCAATCCATCAAACATCTGCTACGTAAAGAATATTTTATCAGACCTACTATTATTGATGTATATTAATTTCTGTTATTCATTTCTATCGAATTACTAGATAAAATAATTTTATAAAAAAGGAAACAATAAAAATAAAAAAACAGAGCATGAAATCTCTGTTTGAAATCACCTAGGCCTAAACCTTAACAGCATCTGTGAAGAAGTGGCATCAATGGCGATTTTGTTGAATTTTTCAACCAATCCCCTTCAGATTTGATAAAAAAAAAACCCAGCGAAAAAAGGCCTTTTAGAAAATTGTAGTAAAAAAAAATAATAATAATAATAAACGAACGCCTACGAAAGGACTGAGAGGCGAACGCTTTTCACTCGACATTCAACGACTCCCGTTTTTGTCATGCCTCCTCTAATTCATTTTGATCGTCGTTTTTTTTTTCATTCCTTTCTTCTTTTACAAAGAGTAAATATCCAGGAAATTTGAACAGACAAAGAGCAGCTTGCAAATATTAATGGCTGGAGAAGATTGTATTAAGCACTCAATGGAGTCTAAAATCATGGGATAGCAGTATGCAAATTGTAAACTGCTATCACAAACTTAGAAGAATGGACTAATCCAAAAATCCGAAGAGCGCAGCAATGCATTGCCGCTCGTGGAGGTCATTTTGAACAATTTTTATGATTGTAAGTATTGATTCATTGCATTTTCATTGTTACTCATTTAACCCCATTAAAAACAAGCAATTAATCCTCCCGAAGAAAGTATAGGAAAGTAGCGGAAACTGCTGAGATCATCTATTTTTACCCTTTTATCTGCACTTTTTAACCATTCCCCATTATTTTAATCGAAAAATAGATTTTCTCGAACGTGGTATTTAGAAAATGAAAAAGAGCTGTATCTTCTTTCATTTCTCATCATTTCCGATCGAATGACATATCGTATACCATATGTTGCCATAGTTCTAACGACCAAATGACTGCCATCCCCACAATTCCGACCCTATTGGGGAGAAAACGTACATAATAACGCTTTATTCGCATTTATTTTATCATTTCGAGTTGTTTGGTATATTACTTGCTATATCTTATTGAAAATTTTTGAGGGTGTCATAAGGGTACCATTAGAGCACGTGCAATTTTATCGATTACGACCATAACTTCATAGTAGATCTTGCCTAGAGGAATCTGCATGCCGAATTTCACTCCTTTATATACTTAATACACGTAGACCTTATGGTTTCTTCTAACTCCCACCCCCGAAACTCCGACCGCAGTATGCCAATCAAAATTAAACTAAATAGTGAAGGTTTACATGCCCATAGAAAGCTAAATTCCGAATTCCAAACTTCTACCTTAAAAATGCAGAAATTATGAAGAGGGCAGACGGACATTGTGAAACCAATAAGTGCTCCATTCTTCCGCTACTTGATAATGATTGTTAATCTAGATATTTAGTGCCTATAACTCAATAACGAATCATTTTAGGACATATCTTTGTTTCGAAAGTCTTTAACCTTAATGTTTCTACGACAGAGTCGATAACATACTTAAACATAGTTAATGAGAAAGACTCAGATTTTTTTTTTCAGAGTAATCATTTCTCTTACCTATGAAAGAACGTGCGATATTTCATTCTAAATTATATTTTTAGGTAAGGTCTTAGAACATAGGTATATTTAAAATAAAGAGAATTAAGAAATATTTAAAATTCATCCAAATTCCAGTGAGAAAATTAAGCAATAAAGAGAAATTGGAGATAATACTTCAATAATAATTAAATATACTCAAATAGCTCAGTTGGCTAAGTTAAGTCGTGGTCCCCGATCGAGGAATTTTTCCTTTCATTTCTTACTTTACTCCACCTTATTGAATTTTCTCTCATCACTGATATTTAAATGACTGCTGGTTTAAGCAATGTATTTACAAACCAATAACCGTCATTTCAAAAAGTATGCTGCCGAGAACTATTAACATTTTTAAGACATTACTTTGATTACATGCAAAAAATTGTTTTAATGTTCTCGTTAAAGAGTGCGAAAGCAATCGCTTAATAAGTCTCACATCAGATGGAAGATGGGTATGCGTTAGAGGACATGACGTCACCAAGAAGAAAAAACTTGAGGAAACCATCTCTAGTGGAAGCACACAGGTCGGAAATAAGCTCAAGGAAGTGTAACTAATAGGAAATAAATGAAGGGTCTGCTTAAGGAAAAAAAAAAGATGATGATGCTTGGTAACAGACTCTTCCTTACGGGGGATATATCTGTTCGTAATCCCACGTTCAAATAACTTCAGGAGATTATCTTTGATATTCAAGAGCTCCTTAGTTTCAGAGTTAAATTGCCTATTTTCAAAATGTGCATTTTATTCAAATCAACTTCTCCAAAGGCAAACTGAATTTTCCAGTTTCGGCATGAAAGGCAGACTGTGGCTTTTTTTGAAAAGTTGAAACGACATCATTAATATTAATAAAATATTCTAAAATACATTTCTTTTGCCCCCGAAGCACTGCATAAACATAAGATTCTGAAATTGCTGTCGTCAAGAGAAGATTAACATAGAAATGAAAAAAGGAAACCAGAATAAACAGCATCTAGCCATAAACTTTTTTCATTTTATGAAAACATTTTCATTAAGAAAAGCGGCGAGTATCCCATTTTAATTTAAAAAGTTTAAGTCATTAGTAATAGCAAAAGAACAGAAAACTATTTCATTTTATCTTGTTTTATTCTTTGCTGATGAAATCCTGTTTTCTGAGTAGAATAAAACGAAAAATTTTTTGCTACAACTGAATCAAATATTCGCATTAGATTTGGCTTAAAAAGCTTTCTTCAGGAATTCTATATTTGTTCTTACGAGTCAAAAGTGGCAAGTTGGCATGTTGTCATCTTCTTTGTCAGTAGAAGATACCAAAAATTGATACCAATTTTCTTTTATAGTGACTTTTTTGATCCTTGTATGTTACCTTATAACCTCAAGATTGTAAAAAGTCAGCTGCCCAAAATTGCCCCAAGGGTGATGTCAGTTTTTTTATGCTGTTAAAGTTGTTTCGTCAGTTAATTTATTATCTTCTGTTTCAGTTAAATTTCATCAATTTATTTGATGTTTTAAGGGTAAGGATAATTCCCAACTTGCGAGTAGGGGCCTGCTCTGCCGATTGAGCTGCTTGGTGGCTTCCTGAAAGTCCAATTGGATATATTGTAACAGCATGGTGGTTCATATCCGCAGTAGCTCAATTGGTAAGAGCGGTGCCAGCGATAGGTATAGTCCCTGGTTCGAGTCCAAGTCGCGGAATTTTCCCTTCCCTTTTCTATTTGTATTAGTATTAAAATGCTTTTACACGTCTAACTTTTTGAGCAGATTCTGTATACAAGGTGTGACCAATAAGTAGGGTGGATCATCCCTCAAATCGAAAGTGGGAACAACCCAATTATCAGCGACGCCTTCGTAATATTCAATTAACAATAGTCCGTAGTTTCGTGCGTCTGTGAGTCTTGATAAATTTATTATCCATTTTTGTCTGTGCGGTGGTGTTGTGGCGTATTATGGAACAGAGAATCAATTTGAAATTCTTGTACAAATTGGATAAATCTGCAGGCAAAAGTCATGCAATGCTGATGCAAGTGTATGGAGATGAAACCGTGATCTTGAAGACTGTATACGCCTGTCTCTTAATTTCTCTTGCACGATAATGCATGGCCGCATACCGCTACGCTTGTAAAGCGGTTTCTGGCTTAACATCGGGTTACTGAACTGTCGCACCCACCGTATTCCCTAGAACTATCACCACCAGACTTGTTCCTGTTTCCTAAAGTGGCTCTAAAAGGGCGAAGATTTACAGACATTACGGACAATCAAGCTGCTGTGACACGGGAATTGAAAGTTGTATCAGTGGAGGAATTTTCAAGAGCTTTCGGCGATTTGTACACACGTTGTCAGAGGTGCATAGTGTACGACGGGGATTATTTTAAAGGATTGTAAACATTTCCATGTTAGGCCTACTCAATGTAATTATTTCACCATTCACCTTACTTATTGGTCACACTTTGTATATTTCACAGAGGTTTCGCGTTCTTCACCGATTCAAGAGTTACGAACTCATCTGGGTATTTCGGCTAACGTGCATAACAAAAAATATCAAATAACTGAAGTCAAGTAAACAGGACCCCAAGTATTTATTTTTCTTTTTCTATTCATAGTAAATAGTTGAACTTTAGCTTTATTCCGCATTTGCTTTTACGTATTTCTTTTTATCAAAAAAACTTCAGCTGTTCAAATATTGAAAGCCAATAAGTCTTTCTACGATGCCGTGCCTCCCGAAGTGTCCTCTGGGTCCCATTTGTTTGTTTTTATCTTGCAAGTTGAATTATTTTTTTATTTTGAAAGAGTAGAAGAACTCATTTAATTCAAATAATAAGTTGAAATATGAATTCTTATTGTTACTAATCATACTCCAGATATAAAGAACAGAAGGGAGGAGGTCGAGATTAGAGCCTTGAAACTTTTCTTAATAGATGTTTGTTCATGACTTTCTAAGTAATTTGAGGCTAGCTACAATTATTTCCTTTTAGACTGTGTTTTAGTAATTTCATCCCTTTGCAATATGATGAATGTAATAAGTAAGAGGATCGTAGTAAAGTGCCGAATGGGTTTTATATGGATTCTTCGACACGAAACATAAATGGTAATGTTATAGTGCCTTGCACACAGACCGTGTTTATTCAGAAATTCGTGCCAATTATCGATTGTATTAACGAATACTGAACAGCCTGTGCTAATCTATTTTTTAACTCTGAATGTATTGGAGTAGAGAAATTCGTCGCCACACGTGTAACACGTATGAAAACGGAATATCTCAAACATGCGTTTAAAGACTGGAGTAAGCATTTCTGAGAGAGAGAACTTCATCGTGGACAGATGAATCGAAGCCAGGGCAAGCAAAATGTGCGTTCACCGATGTTGACAGTTCTTTCGGAAAGACAAAAGATTTGCGTGCAAAGGTACCATATAATATGAAACTTGTGCATATAAACATTCACATAGGTTTTAAATATTACTTCTGGACCAGGGCATTTGGACATATTGAAAAATCCTGTGAAAAACTTCTAAAACTGCATAAAATCCTCTTAAAATCCCTCGTTTTTAAGCATCCAGATTTAGACCACTTGAACTCGAGCACATTAAAACATGGTTTTAAAAAACGCTAAAAAGCTTCAAAATCTTTAAAGAAATGGACCAACTGACATTGAGAGCTTCAAAAATCTGGTAAAAATCACTGAAAAGAGATCATACTCACCAAGAAAATAGCTAGAAATAGATTATTTATAGAAGCCATTTTTAACAATGCTCAAAATATTATTCCAGTACCAATAGGCATTGGGCACATAAAAATCTTTGAGGAAAGCACCACAATAATCTTTAAAATACATGAAAAAATTGGGCATTTCAAAACAAGTAAAAAAAAGTCATTGCAAAAATGGTTAAAATCCGATTAAAATCTCTCGTCTTTAAATGGCCTATTCCAAAAGGATATTTCACTTCCAGGGCCACCAGGGGTTGTGAGATACATAAATACCAAAAAACAATAAAATCAAAATCAATAAAATTCAAAGCAAAATACTTCAAAAAACGAGGTTTTATATTCTAGAAACATCAAAACCAAGGTCGCCATTTTATCGACAGAAATATTACAGGAGATGAACCAAGCACTTTCATTGTTAACCAGGAAGCAAAAGACAAAGCAACCCATGGGAGCACGTCGTCTCTGGCGCTAAAGAATTCAACGTTGCCTTGTCTTTTTTTTCCGATAAGAATTTACTGTTGGAATTTCTTGCCAGCAAAAGCGCTCCGACGGTATGCAGTAACTCTCAAATCTCTAGAGCAATAAATCCATCTGCAATTCATAAGTCATTTATAAATTTCCACCACTGTTTTGGTGTTACGACGCTTGTTTCGCACTTACGCCCACAAAAAATGCGATTTCCTTTCTCTCATTGGCGGAAGCTGTGCCCTCATTTAGCTGTTGATTCTGAAGGTTTTTCAGATATGGTGGAGCCAGGCGGTTCAAATATGGTATTGTGGATTTGACTGGCACTGGGAGAACGCCTAAATTTGAAAATGTCGATAAACTTTTACTTTCTCTTTCAGATCTCAGAGATCTTTCTAACAATGATCTTGTGATAGTAGAAGAGGAAGTTTTAGGAAAAGATGTGTCTGCTGATGAAGATGAGGGAGTGCCAGTCAAAGCGTTGACACGAGCAGTGCTTTCTGATGCTTTTAACCATTTAGAAGTTGATATGGCTATTTTCAAGAGAATGATTCCGACTCGGACCGCAGTTCTTATGTAAATAGATGAATGAGAAATTAGTAACAAAGCTTTAGACAATTGTACACGGAAAAATGTCAAGCTTGCTCAAACGTCTCTAAATAAAAATTTTTTAGTTTTTAATCTCTAACTAGGTTTTTAAATAAAGATTACAAATTAAGATTCTTGGATATATTTTTTTCCTTATACAGACACAAACATGTATTTGAATTACTATACATGTACATGCGCTTTCTTTTTTTCATCAGATGGATGTTCAAGTACATTTATAGGAAATAATATTTCGACTTATGTCACAATTTCCGGGAACCAATTAGTGATGTAAGTCGGGGGTCTTACTGTACGCTGATATTCAGTCAGACAGAGAGGTCGCGGGACTGGTTCCACTATTTATTATCGAAGAATCGAACTTCTTGTAGCATAAGCCGAGAGGATTATTTTTCAGGTGTGTCACAATTACATGTATATTGTTAATAAGCCATATGACTCGTTTTCATTTGAAATACTATACAGATTCATAAATATGCATGATTTATCGTCAGTTTAAGTGCCGAAAGAAATAACCGTACCAGTATTTTATCATCCTCTTAGATCTGTAACATTACGAAACAATTTTTTTCATCCAATAAAATGTTTCTGAAGAAGCCAGCAAAGAGATGTCGACTTCAATTTCTTTGAAGTCTTTCAAGAAGACCCGTAAGAAGATGATGAAAAATTCTTTTTGAAAATCTTGAAAATAATGAAATTTTCCAAATAATTTCCCCTTTTATATTAAGCATCATTTCATGATGAAAATTTTTTTATAAAAATCTGATAGTATTTAAAAAAAAAAGTTAGTGAAATTTTCTTCTATAAATTGAAGTTCGAATAAACAAATGAGAGCACAGTAACAAGATATATAAACAGCCAAAACTGTGGACACTTAGATAACAAAAAAGAAAAGAGGTTAAATGAGAGCATTTCTTTATTTCATTTCTTGTTAAATGAGAGCATATTGAATATCGTCCTGCTGTTTGGCTTTGTTATTCTAATTTTAAGGAATCCCGTTTTGTAAACTTTAATCAGAGAAATGAATTGAACTTAAGAAAGGCAAAGAAATAACTAAGTAGAAATAAAAATTTATTTTCATAAAGAGATACATCAAAGGACACCGTTTTTATTAATATAGATGGTTTTTTAGATTGTGTGTTTAAATAATTTATGTTTTATAAAAAAAAATCTGAGTCTAATTTGAAATGCATTTGCCCGAATGAAGTTTCTAAATTATATTGCATAGGCGATGCTCTAGTGCTCACTCTTTATTAATCTTCTTAACAGAAAGAGTTACAATTATGAAGGGGGGAAATAAAATTTATTTTGAAAGAATTTTATCTTATTTTCAAAAGATTATTTTTCGCTCTCTTTAGAGGCCAACTGGAATGTCGACCACATAAGTTGAAATAGAAAACTGGAGAGCTGATAACGTTATTACGTAACTATCCATCCAAATTGTTCAAAAGAATAAGATTTCTGAGAGATACCTTTAACCGAACGTCATAAAAGCGACAATTCTCAGAAAATGTTTCTATTCTACGCATTTCTGTAATATCGAGCGATATATGGCTCGAATTTAAGTGAACTGCAATTCTCGGCCCGATTTGGATTCGTAATGACTGACAGTAAAGAGAAAAGTCAAGAGAGTGATATGGAAACAAAGTTTAATGCCTAACGCGTTTCGATATTATATCATCATCGGAGGCTACAATGTTGCAAAGTAAAACTGAGAGACAGTGTCCCTTTTATAATAAAACTCTTGCGTGTATTTATTTATTTATCTGTAATTCTATATCCTCCTAGACGGTTTGAGATAGCGACTTGAAATTTTCAGGGCAGGCTTATCAATAAAGGACCTGCTCTATCGCCAAAAATCAGCCCCCTATGACCCCCCCCCCCCTTCCCCACTTTCTGGGGTTTTCATTTAAAATTATCTGCTTTTGCTTTGTAATTCCCCTCAACAGATGGCGTGGGCGAGCGAAGCCGCGGGTAACAACTAGTTTATAATAACAAGCATGGCGGACCTAATCAAAAGCTCCTCATCAACGTATATGCAAGATCCTCCTTGTAACAATCAGACATCCTTCGAGAGGAGCGGCCTGATTGATTACATAATCGATAAAGGCTGGTTCCCATAGCTCCGATTTTAAGTGCGATCCTGCGATAATCGCACCTGACTGAGTCGAGCCTATGGAAACCGATTTTCTTATCCTCCGATTTTTAGTTCCGATTCGAATGCCCGACTGAAGTCGCGACTACAAATCGTCAGTCGCCAGTAGTTTGAACCGTACAAACCTTTCTAGGTTCGATCCTGCGATTTCGGTCACGTGGATCACTGTATTGGGTCGATCTATTTGGAACTGTGAAGAGAACCCATCTGTGAATGCTTACATGACGATGAAAATGTGATTTTCGTAACTCGCAAAATGTTATTAATCAATGAATGTTGAGGAAGTCATATAATTTATATAAAAGAATTGTTTTTATACATAAAAAAAATTATCGAAATGAGCAAAATTTATTTACCCATAATCGATCAGATATTATTCAGAATTTCAAAATTAATTTAAATTACGTGAAGTTTTTAAACGCATTATTTTACTAATCAATATTCTAATTTCTAAGAAATAACAAAATTAATATTCTATACAAAATATTAAAATATTTATAAAATGTCTAGAAAATTTGGATTCGATCAGAAACCAATACAAATATTTTCGAAATACATAATTAAAATGTGTAAATATTTAGTTATTTAAAAAAAATCCACCTCACAAGGGTTTTTGTGTTAGGACGAAAGTTAAGTTATTAAAAAAAAAACAACCTTTTATTGTAAAGAGGGCTTTTTTTAAAAACTAAAACTACATGAGTAAAACAATGAATCTAAAATGTGCAACTAAAATCTTTATTTAAATTGCATCAAAGTGTTTTTATCAAAAATAAATTCATAATAAATCTAAATGATATAATAAGCTAGAGGAACACACCAGCGTATAAAAATTTATATTTATTCCATGACTGTAATTCCACGATTTTCAATAGCCACGTATGTGCACGAAATACAAAAATCCACCCATTTGGGTGATTTTCGGTGATCATCATGAAAATTCGGCAATGCTTGCTCCCGAAACACGTCATATCGTTTTTTTTTTGATAATTTTGATAAAAAAAAATTGATGCAATTTGAAAATTAAATTTTTAATTACACATTTTAAGGATTAATTAGTTATATAATTTGAAGATATTTTTAATTTGAATCCTTTTCTTGATTCCATAGAAGATTCTATTTTAAATATTTTATTTTATAAAAAATTGTTATCTTTTTTTTTTTGCCGTGTAGAATATTGAATTTTAAACTTGTGAACTTTTATAATTATTCATTTTGGGTGACTTTTTAATTAGATATCTTGTCAAGCGCCTAAAAAAGACCTTGAATAGGAGAGAGATCACCATAATAATAAAGAGTTTGGTGATTTCTAAACTAAATTATGCAATTATTTTATGGTCCTCTGCCTCCCGATTCTTATTAACGAGGATAAGGGTTGCATACAACTCAATACTACGAGTGGCTTATTCAATTCCCCGCTACACTTCCGTTACCCCATCATGCAAAGCTAATGGTCTAATACAATTGGCCAAGTTCAAAGAACTAAACAGGGCCTTGTATGATCCTCACCACCCGGCCCGTAACTATAACTATAAATAATAACTATAACAGCCGAGTAACCCGTAAATTTAAATTGGAACCTCCCTATATCCTCCCGTCAACATTAAAGAAGGCCTTTCCTTATAACACTATCGAGGACTGGAACCTCCTTCCATATGAAACAAGAGCAACAATATTAAACTGAAAACTGCCAAACTGTAGTAACCATAAGATCCATGTTAACAAGTTACTTAACCAATATGTAAAAAAACAATCAATTGTAATTACGATTTATGTTCCTTGTACCCAATACCCCTCTGGGGTGCTATAATTTCAAAAAATAAATAAATAAATCTCAACAAGGTATAACATATAAAATAAAACATTAGAAAAGCTTAAATCTTTTTTGTGAAATAAATGAAATTTTAAATTTATCAGCGCCAAAGCCAGCTAGTCAGGGGCTTTGTCAGCTCTTTTCCAGCTCTCAAATCGTTAGCCACGTGCTCCAGCAAAGGAGGGGGGGGGGGATTCATCAAATCGTCGGTGTGATTTCCCATGCTCTTGCCTTTGTGTGTTGAGGAATATCAAATATATTATCACAGATGAATATATAACTATTCCCCTCTTTATTATTTGATAATTTTTAAGGGATATACGGCTTTTTTAAAGCTGTATACAACGTAAGAAAATACGCTCGCCAACGTATCGATAAACTAGACGCCATGTTTATTCTCTCTCGACAAGAGGCTCTCGCTCCAATCCGTGCATGCGCAGTGTTAGATCGTGATTGCAAATCGCGCCTATGGGAACTGGCACAGGGTGCCGATAATCGAGTAGACTCGCGTCGATGCTTATCAAATCGGGCTTCTCAATCGCAGTCGTAGTCGTAGCGACCAGTCGGAGCTATGGGAACCAGCCTTTATGCAGACCGAAGAGGAGCTTCCCATTAGGTCGGCGCTCTTGATGAGGAGCTTCCGATTAGATCCGCCATGCTTGTTATTATAAAAGGGGCACTGTCTCCCAGTTTTACTTTCAAAAGTGTTTGAATGCGTCATTCTTAAGAGATTTAACGACTTCTGTGTGGTTAACAATCTTGTTCGTGAAGAGCAATTCGGCTTTCGCCCAGGTCACTCCTGCCAACTCCAGATCTGGAGGCTTATTGCAGATTTAAACATTCCTCTTAACTGTGCTAAATATGGTGGTCTTGTCTTTTTGGATTTCCGAAAAGCTTTTGATCAGGTTTGGCACGAAGGTCTGATTTACAAAATGATTACTTGTGGTTTTCCAGACGATCTTATTGCCTTGATTAGATCCTTTCTGTCGAACAGGATATTTCGTGTCAAGGTTGGCTGCTCCATGTCTAACCCGTGTTACGTCAAAGCTGGTGTTCCCCAGGGTTCTGTCCTAGGCCCTGCACTCTTCAACTTTTTCATCCATGACTTCCCAACATTTACAAAATGCAAGCTGTATCTGTTCGCCAACGACGTGTCCATCATGACCACTGACCGCGTTCCCGCTCACGTCATATCACGGCTACAAAAGGCTTTACATCTGTGCGAGAAATGGTTTGCAAAGTGGAGACTCGACCTAAACGTTGGCAAGTGCAAGGCGATGTTCATTACGAAGAAACTTCTGAAACCCCCGAGTCCTCTCTTCCTTTTTTGTAAAGAGCTCGAATGGGTGAAACATTACAAATACCTCGAGTGGTAATAGATGCCAAGCTAAATTGGGGCGACCATGTCTCCTACGCCATCAACAAGGCAAAGAAGGCAAAATTCAGTCTGGTAGCTCTTCTGGGGCGAAACAGCGCGCTTGGATTGGACTGCAAACTATTGCTGTACAGCACGGTAATCCGAACCATCTTGCTTTATGGTATGCCTGCCTGGGCTACAATATGTAAGTCCAGATGGAAGGACCTCCAAACCTTCCAAAACGTTACCTTGACCATCTTTCCCGAATACTGGATCTCTTAGCTCCTCGTGCCCCTCGTCAATCAACAATCAACTTATTCGTCCTTATAGGAAAGGACCCAATCTTAATCACTGGATGACTTAACTAGGTTTCATCTGGCTTCTTGCCTAGTTCAGTTTACTTCCCTTGGTTACTTCCTGGATGAGTATGGCAGTGAAAGCGTTGCTTTCGGACCGCTCGTTTCGTTTTTCCCTGCGCTGTTCGATTCTCGATTGATTGATTGTCAGTTTTACTTTGATGATGATGTAATATCGAAACGCGTTAGGCATTAAACTTTGTTTCCGTATCACTCTCTTAACTTTTCTTTTTATTGTTATTCCAAGTGATACTAATCATGTTAATTTTTTGTGACAGTAAAGCTCAAGGGCAGTCACTCAGAATAGTTGACATTAGAAAGTCCATGATTTTAGCATGGTTAATTGTATTTTACTCGCTCCAGTGTGTGAACGCCTAAAAATTTACTTCTATGTCTCCTTTGCCGCTGTAGGGCTACTGTTCACAAACTGGCCCTCCATCTCCTCAGCTGCGACAACTTTGGCCGTAGAAGCCACATCAGATGCGTAAACGACACATCCACAGTGCTCTTCCTTCATCAGTCGAGCCCAAAGGCTTGTCGTGTAGCGAGGACAAACGCCCCGACAGAGTTACTTTATCCACCTGGAATCGGCATGATGCTACTATGGGACGTGACCTGTGCGGACATCCTTTCCTGCCCTTACCTGGATGACTGCTCAAGAGAAGCCCGTTTTGCCGCGAGCCTCGATAAACTTTCAAAAAAATCAGTCTTAAAATACACTATACCGTATTAAGCCTTTTGCACAGTGGACTCTCAAAAATTGAACACAATCCAGTTTATTCGACTTTTGAGCTAAATTTCCCCATACGAAATAATGTAAACTATTCCGTTCCAGACTCTCAAAACTTAAAACGTAAGTACTAGTGCTGTATTGGTTATGTCAACCGGTTCAATAATGCTACAATAATGTATACAATCATATAGACATACAATCATCTTCATCTATATATATAAGAAGGATGTTTGTGGGTTTGTAGGCTTGTTTGTTTCTTACAAAAATCTACAGTTTTATTCCGATCTTGATGAAATTTTGCATACTTGACCTTCAAAGCATGAGGAAGGTCACTGTCTACCTCAGATTTCGAAAAAAAATAATTATTGATAAAAAATAGATATTCATGGTTATGGCAAGGCATATTAATGAGAAATATCTTATGACCAACAATGCAAGGCAAAGTTTGTGCAACAATAATTATCAACAATGGTATCAACACGCAATTCACAAACATTCTTCACGGACCAACAATATATATCTCATGACCAACAATGCAAGGAAATTGAATTGAATTTAAAAGGGGTGGTTACCAAGAAGCCAAGCACCGCGACCTCAGGTCTATTATACTACCCCACTATCCTCTATTAATCTGGTCTCACAAGCAGACCAGAAGCATCTGCAAAATAAGATTTGCCTAGCAGTAACATTTTGAATTTCTGCGGGTTGAAGTATGTAATCCCCTAGAGGTTTAAATCTAAGATGTGATAGATTTAAACAACTGCAGAGAACATGAATTGAACTCTCCTCTGCTTCATGACATTTCCTGCATGTAGCATCAGTTGCAACTCCAATTAAGGTCATATGTCTATTAAGATGACAGTGACCTGTAAGGAGTTCAACAACTTTTTTAATTTCTATTCTTTTGAGTTTTAACAACTCACCTTTCCTAGAAACAGGATATTTTGGATTAAATTCCTTGGCTTGTCTTTGGCCATACTACTTAGTCCACAAGTCATAATGCTGTCTACCCATATAATTTTGGATAGTCAGTTTAATCAGACTTTGGGAAAATCCCAAAGATGGTTGAGGACCTATAAATGGAGTCATGGACCCATCTTTGACAAGACAATCAGCAATTTCATTGCCTTCATAGCCACTGTGAGAAGGAACCCAACACAGTTTTACCTTGCTAGAACACAGAGGGTACGATGGCACTCCCAGACAAGCTTAGATTTGTGACATACACTATCAAGTGCTTGTAACGCAGCTTGGCTATCAGAGCATATTAAAATTTTCTTTCTCCGAAGCTTCTGAGTATTCAGTTCTTTTCCACAGGCAATAATTGCAAAAATTTCTGCCTTTTTTCGTAATCCTTCTTGTAATTCTCTTAAAGTTTTTAAGGATTTTTCTAACCTGGTAAAAAAAATTAAAAACTGGATCCAACCCGTCCCTTTCACCTTTTTTCTCAATCTAAACAAATTTCACTCGCATCCCTAACTGATTTTCTTCATACCTTATTACCTATTCCTTCCTCTTCTAATGTTAGCTATTCTTACGGTACTCCAACCTCCTCCCCGGTTTTTTTTTTGCAATTCCCGCTACGGGAGAGGTGGTCTACGAAGTAATTTTTCATTTAAAGTCTTCCGATGTTTCAGACCCATTAGGGTTTCGGTCAGATATCATTCTTGCATTAAGACATTCTTTAGCCTTATCCTTGGCCTTAATTTTTAACTATTCAATAACCTCGGGAAATTACCCTTCCATACTTAAATTGGTGAGGGTCACTCCTATCTTTAAGAAGGGCGACCTTAAATTATTCACTAAATATCGCCCGATTACAGCTCTACCTACATTTGCAAAGACATTTGAAAAACTCTTCTACAAGCGTATTTCTCAATATGTATTTGGTTATAACTTCATAGGCGCTAATCAACATGGCTTTGTCCCTAATAGGAATACAGAGACGGCCTGATTCGAACTTACAGAATTTGTCTCTTCCGAAATATGGTTTCGAATACATACGTTGCGGCAGTTTTCATTGATTTCACCAAGGCTTTCGATTCAATTCCTGTCGAATTGCTTTTACATAAGTTATCAGCTATTTATAATATTCATGACAGCCACTAGCATGACTTTCTAGCCTAATATCGAATCGTCAGTACTATTTATCTTACTCGGGCACAGTGGCGGCTCGTAGCTAAAATTTCTGGGGGTGCTGCGTCAGAAAATTGTAATTTTTTCACGAACTAGGGAATAGCTACTGACATTAAGCTTAAGGATCATGTAATATATATGTATAAAAATAGTATTAAAGAAAAAAAAGACACATTATATTGAATTTTATCGATATCGAAAGTGAAACTGGGGGTGCTGCAGTGCCGCAGTGCCTATGGACGAGCCGCCACTGCTCGGGCATATCTTCTGACATCCTTACCAGGAATCTCGAAGTTCCACAGGGATCAATACTTTCTCCCCTTTCGTTTAATTTGTTTATTAACGATCTCCCCTTGATTTTCGCTCCCACTAAAATTATATTATATGCTGATGATGTTACTCTCCTATTTTCTAATCCTGATATTTCCTCACTGCTATCATCCCTAAATGTTGCTTTAGCCAAATTAAAACTTTGGAACACCGAGAATTCTTTGATTGTTAATATAGAAAAAACGAAGACCATGTTTGTCTATCAGCGCAATAAGCGGATTATTCCATTTTCCCCTTTAATTTATTACGATAATCACCTTATATCAATGACCTCCGTATTTAAGTATCTTGGTCTCACTCTTGTTCACGATCTTATATGAGATTTGCATATTGATGCTCTTTTAGAAAAACTTAACAAGAAGCAAGGTACGATCTCTAGGCTCCATTATCTTCCTTCTAACATACTATTGCTTCTTTAATACTCCTGGATACATTCCTCACTGTGCTCTTATATTCTGGGGATCTACCACTTCTCTTAATCTTACTAGAATCTTAGAACTTCAGAAATGGTTTCTTCGTACCCTTTTAAATATCCCTAAATCGTCTACCATTTCTCATTTCTTCTCATTAATACGTATCCCGATTATATATCAGCTCTACGTTATACAAAATTATTAATAGTTTATTAATTGTATCTACACCTGTAACTATTCAACAAAACCAAGATAGACATAGCTATTTACCCCGTAATGCTAATGAGATTTACCTCCCCGTGTATAGATTAAGCTATCGCAAAGAATCAAGATCAAGCTATTTCCAGCATTGCCAGCGGAAGTATTGCCGGAAATAAGTTTTTCCACCCAAATCTGGGACTTGCCTCTGGAGACAGGAACTGCTCCGCTTTGTGATTGGTCAATAGATCACACGATATTACGTCACCTCAAGGGAAATTTGAGGTGTGCGAAAGTGTGTAAGAACCACAGATATAGAGGAATAGATCGGCAATGCCCGTACCTTTCTCATTGGGGCCAGTGAAGCCGCTGCCGCCATCTTACCGTACTACACGTGTAAGCAGCAAGTAACTCGATTCATATGCTTTTTCTTAGGCTAAGGTCAAAAACTCTCACCGGTGAGAAGAGTTAGCGTTTGGTCGGTCAGAAATCCCGGTGAGAAAACTGTGACGTCATTTTAACGCAGTCAGAAACACCAGTTAGTGCTGCTATGCCTAACCGGTTAGTCTCACCGTCCTCACCGAGAAAAAGACGGTTAGCCCAGTGAGAAATTACGTCATCATTCTCTCACCGGTGAGGGTTTTTGACCTTAGCCTTAGAATATTTAATGTTATAAAGTTAATTAAGTAAGTTAGAATAAAATACAAGGTACAATGGTGA
The DNA here is from genome assembly GCA_023313115.1 of Rhysida immarginata. NCBI lineage: Eukaryota > Metazoa > Arthropoda > Chilopoda > Scolopendromorpha > Scolopendridae > Rhysida > Rhysida immarginata. The sequence goes on from JAHWFO010097394.1 coordinate 35,027, forward strand.
ATACGTGTGTGGTGTTTGGTTGTAATTTTTCGTATTCTGTAGTGACCTAAGATGGCGGCGGAACGTAAGCGAGGCTTCAACGAACACAATGGCATTGCCGATCTATTCCTCTACATCTGTGGTAAGAACTACAAGAGTGCACACGGGGTTCATCAAGAACTAAACGCGATGAAATCGAGAATAAAACGCTTAAAACGTTAAATTAGTTGTTTGATTTTTTGTTGTTGTTGTTGTTGTTGTTGTTATGGGTAGAATCCTTGATAAATGTGTTTTTCCCCTTTGAGTTAACTGACGAGCTCACATACTACTAAGGCCAACTCCGCCGACCTAATTGTAATTGGCGCAAACACTTCGGTATTGCGAAAACGGAAAATGAAATTTATCTTTCAGGAGAAACATGATGAAACAACTCTGAAATCTACACTACCCGTGGCGAACTTTTCTGTTTTTTTTAATTAAAATGTCCAGATTATAAAAAAATTTATGAAATTTTTAAACTAATTTGTTTTAAAATCGTTAAAAAAAATTAACGCTATTGATTAAAGGAGATAAATGGACATGTAAACCACTTAAACATAATAAAAAATTTTGGGAATTTTTTTTCCAAGCAAATTAATGTTCAAGGAATTTCATATTTCACGAATAAAGTGAAGTGCACAATAGTCTGAGCCAAATATTTCTTACGTACACATTACTTTTATATGCAGTAATATATTTCTATGTCATCTACAGTAACAACCAAAAGGTTTTAAATTTTATTTTTGCTTTGAAATATAAAATATCGTTTCAAAATCCGCACGTGATTTTTAAATTAGGTTGTTTAAAAATTTTTTTTTTAATGATACTACGAGAAAGAGAAGAAATGAAGCAACGATATTCTAATAGTTGGGAAAAAGAGCAGAAGAAGAATTGAAGAAGATTATCATTCGTTAGCAATTTTCAAACACCCGATTCCTCCTTTTGTCGCTAAGTTGCATGGTGCCAACTCTTCAGGAAAAAAAAAACCCAAAACATTTACTATAAACGCTCTTGCGTGAAATCAGAGGGGGAGGAAGAGAGGATCATTTTATTAAGTAATAATTCTATTGTTATGATGATAAAATAATTTTTATAATCATTTATAATAATTTTTGAAATAATCATTTTTCATTACTAAATGTATTTTTGAACGAATTTTAATTAAAACAAAAAAAAATCCTAGGAATTTTGTTGTTTTTTTTAATGATTTTTAGTGTTTATTTATGCACGTTACTGGTGTGCCTTTGTAAATTATAAAATTTACTAAATAATCGGTTACAGAATATACACACAAATCTCTCTATTTGAGCAGGACGCCTTTCTCTCCTTCCTCGTGGACTCCTCAGACAACTCAGAGCACTTTCAGTTTCAGTTCTCTATAATCAGTGACGTAATTACGTGTGATCATTTGACCAATCACAGAGCGGAGCAGTTCCTGTCTCCAGAGGCAAGTAATCTGGGTTTGTTTACATCACCTGCTATCTCAGCGACCTCTCCAGACAAAACTCAATATTGCATTAGAGGAAGGGGAGAGGGAGAACCTCAAACCGATATAAAGCATTTTTTGTAAAAGAATAAAGAAACTTGTTTCTTATACAAATGTAATACAAACGTGAAACTTCAAGAGAATGACCTCAAGGTTAGCAGAGAGCACAGCCCATTTTAAAAAGGCATTGTGGTTTTTACTTCATGTATAAAATTAATTTTTATATTATTAATTTTTTGTTCACGTATATAACTTTTTTAAAAGCGTTTCATTTATTTTCTGGTTTGATATATTTTAGTTTATTTGTTCATTAAATTTAATTGTAATTATTTAATTTACCATAACTAATATTTAGATGTTTACATTTAACATATTTCATCTTTTTACATTTAAATAGGGGATGTTTATATACAATTTATTTTTTATATACATTAATATATACATGTTTATTTTTACATTTATATAAGTATGAATGGTTTTCTAAAGTGACTTTCCGAACTTGGGTTTTTTTCTGGGTTTATTTTTTTCCATCTGGGTTTTTTTCTGGGTTTATTTTTCATCTAGGTTTTTTCTGAGTTTTTATTTTATCAGCAGATGTCGCTGGGATAGAAAAAAAACAAGATCTGGGTGGAAAAATCCAGGTCTGGCATCGCTGTGTATTTCACTTATCGGTGTGAAAAGCTGGGCATGTTTAACCGTGGCGATACGAACTAAATCCCCGTATTTTACTTTTCGCAGAATGCTAACGGACCATGCTTTCGTTCATATTAAACACTAAGTAAATCATTGATTAATTATTGTATTTGTTGTTAACAACTTGCTGAGTCTGCAGTTTTGTTATCATATATTTCTTATTTCTTTCTCGTCAGTCGGTTGTAATCTTTCATCAAATCATGAATGAAAAATGAATTAATATCTAATGAAAAATCCATAATGGTATTTTTATCCATTTTGTTGATTGGTAAAAATCCAGAATTTGGAAACGTGAAGAGTGTTGTTTGAGGGGTATCAAATCTTAGGGTTAGTATTATTTGGCTTGTACTTTTATTCCCTTTACGAATAAAATCTAATATAGAATAATAAATAGATATAGCTATTTTAAGCAGATATCATTCTTAACTTACACGATCCATATATATGGATTAATACTGATTAGTTGGTTTGCATTATATTAATTTGTGCGCTCTTTGCGCCCTAGTCGATCCATCTTGATTATTATTAGTTTGTAATGTCGTTTTTGTTAAATACTAACACAATTTATTGTTTCTTCCGTTAATCTGTTCATGTGCCCGCAGGGGCCTAACTCGTCGGTCTTCGAACCATAATGGCCCCTGTTGGGTACTATTGTATTGTATTAATATTTTCGAAATAAATAAATAAATAAATAAATAAATAAATAAATTAATTAATTAAGCTAGTAAAAATCAAACCGGCTCGACTTCCGAGGGTCCACTGTAAAAATAAAATATGAAACTTTTTAAATCATAATCTCTTATTCATTAAAAACGATTCATCAAAAACCTGAGCCGGGTTGGTTTTTCATTCTCTTAAGATGGTAAAAACAAAAACACATATTAATAAAGAAAGCTTTTTATACATTTCAAAAAACTGACCATGTATTTAAGATATATATTTATTTAGGATATATTAAAAATATTAAAAAAAAAGCTCTGAAAACACGAGCTAAACTTTTATGAAAGGGTCCGTTGTATTACAATAAACGCATTCTACGAAGGAAGCATTTTAAAAGAGAAGAAAGAGTTCTTTAATAAAGTTCTATTCCCAAGCGTAAATGCTGAAAATTGTGGACCGCAAAATGTTGCTTTAAATGACGCAAGTGAACACGAAACGAGACCTTACGACGTTAGCGAGAATTGAATCCCATTGAAATATTCAAAAGGTTCTCGGGTTTTATTACAAGAAAGGAAAATTGCACAACCACTTTCTCTTTCAACATAACCAACCCATTTTCCGTTATTAAAGCAGATTTGTCAACTTCCAGCAGAAATTTACGATGTCATAAAAGTAAGAAATGAATTATAAAGGAATTAACATCGGATATAATTTCCTAGTTAGCCAGGATCTTCTTCTCCAAATACTAAGGGTTACAGTTTATGCTTGTCATTTTTATTTTATTCCTTGGAAAATCATGCAATCAGTAACGCCCACGAATTTTAAGACTTACACAGAAAAAGTAATATAACTCAAGTTATTGGGCAACAGGCTTTTCAAAATTTTTCAACAACGAGCATAAAATTCTCTATAGAATTCAGGATACTTTTCGCCGTTTTATGGCGACCATTTTTTTCTTTACTTGATAAAAAACTTGGGAAAGCCTAACATAGCATTTATGCTTTCGTCAATAACTGCCTTCTTCTATGGCGATCTTCAATTGCGTGTACCTAACCGATAAAAAAAAGTTGGCGCCATAGGATTCAAATTATCACTTTCGGCTGCGAAATGCAACTTTTCTATATTCATTATCTTCAAACACTCTACGACGACATGGCGTTGTGCTGCTGCCGATAAACATTTCTCAAAACAATAAATGCAATCTACAACGTTCATCAAAAAAGCAGCGGAAGAATCTCAATTCGTGTGCTACTTACAGAGACAGTAGAGAGAATGGAGAGCGGACAATTTTCACTTTTCCCGTAGTAAAATCTGTAACCGTTTTTTATCGGTACTTCCTCCGGATTCTGTTGCTCAAACTTAAGGGGCTGCTATTATGTGACGTACATCGGTTGTTATTAATTGACGCATGCTTGTTGTTGAGCCCTTCAAAAATAACCTCTTCCAGTTCCTTTGCTTACTTTACTGCATCTTTGTTTATTTTATTCATTTATCGGTACTTACACAGGGTGATTCAAAACTTACTGCGCAGTGGCTGGTCGGAGGTGGCATCCACTCACAATAGATGCTGGAAATGCCCGTCACCGGCCTCACGACATCGGTTAGTTGCATGTTGTGAAACACTCTGCCCAATATGGCTGGTAAGATTTGCTGAACTTCAGTGGTGATTTCCTCCTTCAGCTCAGGTAAAATGTGCGGCTTGTTTGCATACACTTTACCTTTAAAGGCACCCTAAAGGAAGAAATCGAGAGGTATGAGGTCCAGCGAACGTGCAGGTCAGATACCGGAACACATTCTCCACTAGGAACACATGGTCTTCTGTTGTCAGCACCATTTTATGCACTACTGTACAGTAACTTTTGAATCACCCTGTACATACAAAGTAAGAAATTATAAAGTAAACGATATATTACAATAAATAATTCAGAGGGACCATCGACAAAACGGTTACAAAAAACACTCACAAACCACCAAACAACCCTAAATGGCTCGTAATTTTTGTGCAGCCAAATACTGTAAGAATCGTTATGTAATACGTGTAAATGTGTATTATATAATTATTAGACACAACACAAGGTAGGTTCAAAAAGTTCCCAAACTTTGCTTCGAAAAAAAGATGTATGGGACACGGCATATTTTAAGCACTCTGGCCTTCGAAATAATGCTCTTTGGCAATTACACACATTTTCCAACGTTCATATATTTTGTCGAAAGCGGGCTGTAGACCTTTGTTTAACACCTTCTTCAGAGCTTCGGTCGCAGATCCAATGATATCAAGGAATGGCGTCACGCAGGCGTCGCAGAATGTCCACGTACATTTCTTTTTTAAATGTACGACTTTCCGGTATGAATTCGTAATGGACTATTCCGTTGTAATCAAAAAATCACAAGCATGACCCTTCCTTTGAAGCGATCACCACGGGACTTCTGTGGATGATTCCATACGGATGCTTGCCTTTTTGTTTGAGGGTCGTAAAGAAAGCGCAATGTTTCATCGCCCATGATGATTCGTCCTAACAGACTAGGATCAACTGAATGTGACGCGCGCATTATATTACACTATACAACTGCGCGCGTAGCGCATGTTTGAACACGTGCAGGGACATGTGATTTATTTTAACTTGGCAACAATATGTTGGTGCACAAACAAAAAAAGCCTCAAGAAAGTAAAAAAAAGTCTCGAACTTTTTGAACCTACCTCGTATTACATAATGATTCTTACAGTATTTGGCTGCACAAAATTTACGAGCCATTTAAGATTATTTGGGTGTATTCTAAATATTTGAAAAAAAACCCTAAATAGAACTAAATTAAAAAGATGCAAGTTATTGTGTAAGTAGAGGAGGCCGTCTTCTAACCGCGTTCCTCAGAGTAGCAGAAAGCAAATTTCAACAACACATCTCCCATCATCATGCAGCGTTTAAAGAATCCTAATTCGAAACAAAACCTGTAAACATCGACACTACAAAGTGCTATCTCGATTCTGTTGCCCAAGCTGCTCAACCGGAAGTGGTTACACAAAAAAATCCAATGAATTGGGTAGTTTGTCTCTCTAACGGTCTCTGGCTCCTTAGGATCCTTTTCCTTTAGTGCCCCCTAATATAGTCTCATTTATTGAGGTGATCATGGATTGTACAGAGTAAATAAGTCAAATTTTATACCAGCGTTCATATTTAATCCAATTATCAAAACAGGTTCGACACAATAGTAAATTGGGATTTTTACATTCATATAATTCTTCGCAGAACTCTGTTGCCTATTCTATCAACTCTGATGGCAAGTTTTTGAAACGTCTCCTTCCTTTAGAAAACCTCACATGGAAATAACTACAGGAAACCTTTTATAATTTCATGTTCATTTCGTTCAAAGTGTGATCGCACATGCATTCTCACTCGCTCATTCTCGCATTTCAATAGCATCTATAACTCTTCCATAACCTCTTTGTTATATACTTGTTTTTGAAAAGGTTTTTAAATTTTTTTTATCCGTTTAAGATACTTGCACCAGCACTTAAGGAGCATTTTTAATATAACCTCTTCCATAACCTAAGAAACATTTGAGAGCATCTCTGTTTGAAAACAAGAATATAACTCGTAAAACGATTTTCAAATATGCTGAAAAGTAGAATATAAAAATTTGTTGTTTAATATTACTGTAATATTTTTATATACAGCAATGGCGAAAACTGCATGTAAATTTTCGTATTCGATTGCAGCGCTCACACAAATCTTTCCAAACGCGCGCGAAATGAGAATGAAATCCTCGCACGTCTAAATGTTTTAAACTACTGGGCCTATGTTCTTTCCCTTGCTAGATCAAAGTTATCATAAACGTTAGGAGAGAAAAACCATTGTTTCAAAACATTGCTGGGAAAAATCTTTTAAGCATTTCAAGGAGTTTTAGCTCTGACGCAGATGTAATTTTAATATCTCACTTTTACTTGCACTTGGTTTAAATAAACAGTGGAAATACCTTTGATTCTATATGCATTCACGTCATTTTAAAATATAGGCCTAACTTCAATTAGCCATTTTGAACTATAGGCCTAACATTATTTAGTCATTTTAA
>JAHWFO010097394.1:41961-66021 GCA_023313115.1 Rhysida immarginata
TTATTTAGTCATTTTAACTCTAGGCCTAACATAAATTAGCCATTTTTTACAATAGACCTAACTTTAATTAGCCATTTTTGACTATAAGCCTAACATTAATCAGCCATTTTTAACAACAGGCCTAACATTATTTAGTCATTTTAACTATAGGCCTAACGTTATTTAGCCATTTTTAACCATCGCCCTAACATTAATTAACACATTTAACAAAAGGCCTAACAGCACTGAATTTTAAAATGAAATGAGCACGTGCATCAAGAAAGCTTCATAACGGGCACGTGCTCCAGGCTGCCATCAACAATGCTTAAATGATAAACAAAACGTAACACTGTATTCACTTATGACTCGTCGGTAGGATTCGATTGATATATTACATGCCCTAAGTTCATATTCTTAACATTAGTGCACGTGCTTGAAGGGGTCCACGAGAGCTCATCAAAAGTTGATATATCGCTGTTAAGTTCTTCCATTTTCACGTTTTCGTGCAAAACGATGGCTGGCCAGGCACATAAAGGTACTGATCATGCTTGTATTCTTATATATAGCTTTAGCTAAAGCTCGTAATAAGGGGTCATTGAAGTACTTTTTGGGGGTCATTTTCTCGGACGTAGCATTTCGAAAATCGAAAAGAATGTCATATTCGTCTTGTGCTCGTCATTCCCGTTCGAATGACATATTACATGCCTTATATTGCCAATAAAAAAATTTAATGGGGGGTTTGGGTCTCAATCGTCACGTCACTGTTAGACCGATTTCGACGACAAACTAATCAGGTGAGCTCAGGAAGGGTCTCTATCGAACAGCGAAAAAAGAACTTGAAAAAGTTAAAGCATTCTCGAGAAATCGTCGGACATACAGACGGACGGACAGACAGACAGACACACAAACAGAGCTAAACCAATTTAGCATATAATAAACCCTTAAATCATACGCCGTCTTTCCCATTTTATAATAATAATCAGACACGTGGAGCTCCATTCCGACAGCCACGTTTTCATACCTGCTTTTTGTCAGAACTGTTTACGTCAGTGAGGCCAGCGCGTGTTCGATCACTAGTGGCTGTGCCTAGTAATTTGCATGTTCAATGTAGATTACAGATTCAAAGCTTTTCGTAAAATCATCCTCGGTAATTTCTCATTCCTCCCCCACGAGTGCCACCTATATAAATAGATTCAAACATTCATACTTTAAAGCGAATTCGTAAAACAATTTCTTATTCGTAAAATCTAGATCACGAATACCGGAGATAAAAAAATAAAAAATAAAAATCTATTTTTCCGAGCAGCATACACTCATCGCAAAAATAAAAACTGCTTTTTCTTCTTTTCTTTCACACCTTTTCCGACTCTGAAAGTGGAAAATCTTGTTTAGGAAAAAATAGTTCTTTTTTTTTTTCAATGTAATTTCTTTGAAAAAAGAAGCGTATAATTCTCTCTGAACACATTTCCACAAGACTTCAAGAAATACTGTTGCCTTTCAAAATATTTATAACCGGATTTTTTTCATATTCAATTTCAGGGTTCGAATCCTTATTGAAGGATCTCGCTACACTGGTCTGCTCTGCTTTGCATCAGTACTATTTCATTGCGACCAGGACTATTCAAACAACCGACCGACAGATGGCGTCCCTGCTGACTTCGAAAACTGATAATAAAATAGCTGCCACAGTATTCTAATGTAAAAAGTTCTCATTTACTTGCAAAATACACCGCTAAAACAGGCAATTTTTGCTTTTTTTCGGTGAGAAATGGATGGACTAAGCTTTTTAGCTGTGAAAAATTATGTTGGAGAAAAAGCCCGATGCGTTAATGAAAAAATTCTCGGAGCCAAACATTATTCCACGCGTAAAATGATTACTTGAAATTCGAATGGAATATATGAAATATGGAATTGTGGCTCAAATATATGGGAATTATGCCTCGAAGCACCGCATGAATAATAAAAATTATTATGCCTCGTTCGTCACTATCTGCGGCCATCTTCAAAAATAAAGGTTAAAATTTTTTCTTTCTACTAACGCTATACCATCTTAACCCCATCTCTAATTTTTTATTTTATTTTATTTTATTTTCTGTTGCCTTCTTATAAGATTATTTTTTGTTACTTTGATTTGTCCGCCAGAGACCCACCTTGTCGACCTTCGGTCATAATGGCTCTGGCCGGACTTTTTTGTTATGTATATTAACCACTTAAATAAAATAAAATAAGGCAAAAAATATAACAGGAAAACGCAATTTTTCAATTTTTACCGTTTCAATATTAACGCTAAATGTAATATTAAATTATTAAAAAAAAACAATCAAACAGGAAAACGAGAAAAACAATTCTATATCCCAGACCTATTTAATAATATACCAGAATGGATACTTAAGTTAACATCCTTTAATTTGATTAAATCAAGTTTTTTATATTGGAAGAACACAAAAAATAATTTGAATGTAATATAAACTCAGATTTGGATATAAGAACTGTCATGAAAAGATTTTCCTTACATACCAATGTTATATTTTGATTTTAAAACTAAATATATTATATAAACCATAATTTAAATCCATACAAGCCCAAAAAGGGCTTCGGATTTTGCGGTTATATTATTATCGTTTAAAGATTATTATGCGAAAGAACAAGAAATTTTGTCTTTGTAAAGTTGATAACTGTACTATATTATTATTAAATAAATAAATTAAATAAATTAAATAAATAAATAAAATTAGAATCTCAAAAAAGAAAAGAAATTATTAAAATTATAAAAAAGCTATTAAAATAACTTTAATATGAAATGTAATAATGTTATTTGAAAAATGGAAAGAAAAATTCTGCGATCTGGATTCGAGCCAGGAACCTCGTGTATCACGCATTCCCTTTCTTTAAATTCGAACCACGAATACCTCGTTAGCAAAAGCCGTCCTCATGAAATGTGCTGCCATCTTTTGTTAAATCTAAATACTCACAGAGTGGAATGCAAGCGAATGTTAATGGCACTATAACGAATAATCGCGTCAAATTGACTAATCAGAAAATAGCCAGATAAAATTCATTTGGAATAATTAATACTTTTCTCTTAACCGGACGCCACCTTATTTCCATTTCACTTCCCCATACATTCTCCCTGACCAATAAAATCTATAACTAGGGAGACTCTCCAGATCCCCCTCTAACTAACTGATTCATTCCCCGTGTTTTATTGGGACCTTTCTCTTAAAGGCACGTTCATAAATCACATGGTCAATTTGGGTGGGAGGGGGTCAGAATTTGACCACATGGACACAAAAAAAGGGAGGGACGGGGATCAAGTAATAGACATGTGGTCGAATTACATGTGATTCTATAATCATTAAGAATTATGCATTTTATTATCTTTTTTAGAGGGGGTTCTAATTTCTCTGACCACGTAATTTTTAAGGGAGGGTTCAAATATTATCACCGATGCATATAATTGTTCTTAGAGAAATTAGCTACCCCGCTCCCTAACGAAGGTATTAAAATTAATTTAACCACATGGTCTTTACTTGATCCTCCTTCCTCCCTTTTGTGGTCATAAATGGTCAGGTTAAACACCCCCCCACCCCCCCCCCCCCCCCCCCCCCAAATTGATCATGTAGTTTATGAACGCCCGGGTAAAAGGAAAAGTTGATGGCGCCGAGATAATGGAAAGGAACTGGCGACAGGTTATTGAAAAGTACCGAATAAGCTTTCATCAACAATAAACGATAAGATCAAAAAAAATTTAAGATTTAGAAATTTTAAAAGAAAGAGCCAAAAGGGAAATTTTATTGATTGGTGAGAATGCTTGAATGAAGCTGGCGTGACTAAAATCGATGAAATTCAGTCAAATCGTGGAAGTTTATGGTGAAGAAGCAATGAGCAATGATGGTGTTATCCTCCTGCATGATTATGACAGAACCCATACTGCTCGCCAATCTCAAGAATTGCTGCAAAAGCTCAAGTAGGAAGGCTGGAGTCACCCCCTAAACAGCCCAGATTTGGCACTCAGTGAATATTTCCTTTATCCGAAATTGAAGGTACACTTATCTGAAAGAAGGTTCTCTTCAGACAGTGATTTCTACCAAGCTGGGTTAAACAAATTGGTCCTGCGTTCAGATATATGCCTGAATAGATTTGGTGATTATGTGGAAAAGTGATCGGCAAGTATGCCTCTTAATTCCCTTTTGTATTTTTCGTCTATTGTTTAATCTGTCGTCTGCAGCCTTTGCGAGGACAAAAACTCCCAAATTTTTTAATTTCTTATGCCAATCCCGCAATACATCCATTGGCGATGGAGGAGGTGATAATGCAAAAAACCCAGCCGACTGTAATCCGACCTCACTTTCAACATGTAATTAAAAAAATCAAGTACGAATTCAAACCTTATCCACAGTTCCTCCCTTCATCATACTTACAAGGGAATCCCTCGAACATGTATGTCACAGATTTCCACCAAATTGAAATATGTTACTCAACTGAAGCTACAATAGATGCTTGCAAAATAAGAGAGTGCGAAATTTTGTTTCTTTCAAAATAAACCACGAAAACGAAATAATTTGAGCATACATAGTCATACAAGGACTCCATTGTTAAAGCGGTGAATGTGTATTAATGCGCTTAACGGAACTTCTTTGTTCCACTACTCAACAAAAGCACGAATCCACTTCACAAGAAATCCATGGATTTAGACAGCAGCAGACGACAATTGAATGGCTTCTCAAGTTTCTAAACAAACTACAAAATTAGTAGATTATTACAAAAAGCTAATAATAGTTTTTGAAAATTATTAGTTTTTAAAAATAGATTATTACAATTAGCTAATTGCCTCCCAGTAAAAAATGTGTAGAGTAATCAGTGCCCGATTTAGATGAAAAGAAGCCCCTAGGCTATTCCACTTATGAGGGCCTTTCACCTTCCATTTTTAATGCTAACAATTTGAATGTAGGCCCCTCTTGATCTTGAAGCTCTAGGCTGAAGCCTACTTAGCCTATAGGAAAATCCGGCCCTGAGAGTAATGAATAACCATTTCCTTAATTTATTATTTCATTTTATTAAGTAATTCGGTAATCAAACACGGGGCTGGCTTCATGTGCAACGTCGAGTAATAGCCTACGTTGCGTTGGTGAGGGGGTATGTATCGCGGTGCAATATAATTTTAAATAAAAATTGTATTCATAGATGCCTACCTTATAAATTACATCCAGACGAATACTTGTACAGCAAAATTAAGGTTTTATGCTTAATAACAGTGCTCTAACTGCAATTCTTTGTCGATCGCCGCTAACAAGTTTGCTTCCCTTCTTTCCGCCATGTTTGTTGAACACTGCGCACTTCCGGAGCACTTCACTGCCGCGCAACGCTATCGCTTCCACTGTGTTCTTGCGCGCAAAAAAAATGCTATGTGGGGCTTCCTGTAAGTGTTCCTTCCCTCAACGCTTCAGACGCCATAGAAAAGCCTAATTAAACTCACAATGTCAGTCCCTATATAGAATAAACAAGTCGTGATTTCACGTTCACAGGTAAAAAATCACTGATATTAGAAACTCTTCCTTAGCAACTAATCCTAAAAACCAATCATTTCTCCAGTAAACAAAACCTCTCCTTTCCATCGTCGTATTCATTTCTGCATATTTCAGTTGCCTAACTGAACTAATTTATATTTGTTCATTTGGGTTGCACTAACAATTGCATAACCCCTGAACATGACGGAATTACCTTATTTCCGTCTTGCTCTCCTTACAAAAACTCATTATAAAAATTTGGGAATCATGCATTATCATTATTGGTAAAACCCGCGTTGAATTTTTCCTGCAACATACATTTCAGTCCACCTAATGTGGGGAAGATACAGCTAATTACATGGCTTGATCCAAAATGGGTTAACATTAAAAATAGTCAATAAAAAATATTAAACATTTTTCATCGAAAGCAACTAAGAGAAACTTTTCTCATGGAATTCATTAACAATTTATGAGAAAATCCGAATAATCATTGTTTGTTAAAAGAAAATACCTTAGAACGAAATAAACGGAAACTCTCGCGAAAATGCAAGTCTAATTCGTTTCTGCCGTCATCTAGTGACACGAATTTATAACTACTGTCTGCTAATAAATTTGGCTTTCAAATTCTAACATTTCTTGCTCTTCTACTGGAAGTTATTGTGTTAACGTGCTATAGGAATAAGTCAATAGGTTTCTTTATAAACTATAAAGGTAGAATACGGATTTCTATCAGTAACTGTGGGGATAAAGCACAATAGGGGAAAATATCTTCGCATTGAATGATGGGTACAGCTGCCATTTTTTGAGGGCAAGAGGAAGGCAATCCTATACTGCTACTCATCGAAGTGCGCCGTTTTTGCCCGACTTGTTTTTGTATAACGATGATAACGAGTTGTTGCGTGTTTGGATGTATTGTATAACAATCGGATAAGTTCAGAGCCATGGCAGCCATGGATCTCGATGCCCTCAAAATATGGCGGATATTCAATGTTTTGATATTTCTCCCTATAGAACATAATCTTACTACACTGACTGGCCAGATTGTTCCTTCGTTGGGCCATCTTTTGCCTTTCAACGCTGCGGCGATTCTTCTTGGCATTGACTCCACGAGATGTTGAAAGGGGATGCAAGAAATCTCACACCATGCCTGAGGAATGGTACTGTCCAGTTGTGCGAGATTTGATGGTTGTGGAACAATCTGCATGATGGCTATTTCACTTCGTCCAAGATGCTCAATTGGATTAAAGATCTGGTGATTGTAAGGGCCACCTAAACAAGCTAAAGTCTCCCTCATGCTCTTGAAACAACTCCTGCACAATACGAGCATCGTGGCATGGCGCATTGTCTTGTTGAAAGAAGAAGCCATCTCCATTGCGGTACGCCATCAACATAATAGGATGACTTTGATCGGCAACGATACTTATGGAAGTTGTGCTATTCACACGTTGTTCCACACGAATTAAAGAGCCCAAATCATGCCAGGAAAACAGCCACAAACCACAACACTACCCCCACCAGCTTGAACGTTTGTGCTCGTGCATGTGGGATCCATGCTTTCATGCTGTTTCCGCCATATTCTCACTCTGCCATGTGCATGATGTAACTTGAAACGTGGTTCATCGGACCATATGAGATTTTTTCCAATAAATTTTTCAAATAAATTTTGCTCGCAAAACTGGTATAAAGAAAAATTGTTTGTTCCGACTATCCCTACTGCCTCTCCAAATTTTGCAGTGGAATTAATTTTCACCCTGTAAATCCTTTTGAGGCCAGTTTATATCCGTTGCTCCCAACAGGGCCGTCCCCAGGATTTTATTTCGGGATTGGCTGGGCAAAATCTGCTTGCAACAGAATCCTGCTCGGGGGTCCCGCAAGCAAAAAAATTATTAATTTGGCAAGGTGGTCAATTTCGGTGAGTCAATCTCGTTCAGTCATGCTAATAGATACATACTGCAAAGAAATGTACGAAATTCACGGGAAACTGAACAATGCTTAATCATACTGCCAAACAAAGTTCTTTGCACAAGCCCTGAAAAACAAGAGAGGTGGAAATTTAAGCCGACAATATCACGTACACAACAAAAAAACTATTCCAGAGTTCTGAGGAGAGGTATAGCAGCATCCGCCTTCTAGTCCTGATGTTACGCCGTGTGATAATTTACTCTTCCAAAAATAGAGAAAATATCTGGGTGGACACTGATTTACACTGGTAAATAAATATTAGTCGTATACCTCAATAAAAGATTCGTGGCCTATAATTATCAGGTTTAAGGTTTTTTTTGTACAGCCTATTATTTTAAAATTAAATTTAAAAACATTATGATGACATAATGCCCAAAATGGCCTTATATTTGTCAAAGCATTTATTAAAGCACTGCCATCAATATCGCTTCTTTAGTTCTCCTTTTCATGTCCATACTTAAAAAAAAAACAATAACGTCATGAAGTTTTATAAAAGTTCCAAAAAGAAAATGGAAATTCGATAAAAGAAATGTCAATTTCAGATTTCCCAGCTTCAATTTGTTTTCAAACCTTGTCGCCATCCAATGAATTCCTCCTTTTGATTCTTATGAGAATTTTTTTAATGTTTTTAATTTTCTTATTAAGGATGGGGGTTATATTCTAGAATTGTTTACTGTATCAGAAGATGAGAATGTTCATAAAATAATATCATAAACGTCGATGTCAATAACAGTTAGTGAATAACTCGTCTTAGAAGACAGGACTGAAAACTATTGATCAATAGAAGCCAAACCATCGTCTTTATTATACACCTAAGTATAATGCATGTAAAATCATATAACCTTAACGTTAAATAATTAAACCCCCAATTTCGTCATAATTATTTAACCCAAAGAAGTATGAACCAAGAGTATATTAAATAGATCCTGCTCCTATATGAACTTCACTGATCTTGAACGTCAAAATAGTGCATGAGTTATTCGTTTGCACTCCCTTTTTCTATTTCCGTCGAACATTGCGAAAACGTAGCAACCGTGGAGGGTTTTAAATGCAAAGAGAGCACTTTCTGACAAGATATAATAAGCATAAATTAATCACTGAAGCACTTTTTTTTTATTAAAAATTTATTACAAACGAACCAAAAATTGAAACCGAATCGCTGATCGGAAGAGAAAACGGTGCTGGCGCCATCTCTTACCGGAACAGATAAATGCAAAGATGTCGTCTCCTCTTCCTTTCGTTTTTTCAGAATGTCTCATAAATAGTTTCAATAAAAAATTTAATATTTTTAATTTTCTTTAAACACTAAACATTTATTCATTTGACATTTATATAAATTAGGCAAATTTATTCTTTATTGCAATTATTTTATTATTTCCAAATATTTCAATTAATTGCAAATATTTCCTATGCGATTTTATTTTATTACAATTAATGTCCTCCATTTTTAGCACCCGTATAAAAGTATAATTTTCTGAGCATATAAAATTTATTTATATTTTTTATTTAAATTAAAAATATCGAAAATAAAGATAAATCAGACAAAGAAAAATTCTATATATCAGCTGACGATGGCGCCACTGAGCATAACCCTCTTCTATCAAGACCATCTTAGAATACATGTACAGTAGCGGTTCTCAACCTTTTCACAACCACGTATCACTAAAAACAAAATAACTTACAAAACCATTGCCAACGACCTTTTCCAAGTACCTCCAGTTAACTGCTTGCGTACCACGAATGGTACATGTACCACGGGTTAAGAATCACTGATGTACAGTATTCTAAATGGCTGGCGTAGACCAGGTTCGGGGGCCTTATATTGTTGGTTGGCTAAAATTTTAAAAACTATTTCTTGCTTATATGCTGGATAGTTACACATTTCGGCAAGAAAATTCTCCGCTTGAAACTCATGGGCGTTCTCTGTAAGTCTAATATCAAAAAACATTTTATATTATACCTCGTACAGGGTGTTTCTAAAGGCAGTTACCAAACATTACACCGAGTTAGGGGATACAAAAAAAACCGTTTTTACAAAATAGGGCGTCGGAACCCTACCATTGTCCGGCTATGGGTGAGAGAAGTGATGTAAAGTGCAGATGAAAAAACACAACGTAATATCAATTAGTTTATTGATACGTGAAAACAATGCTTACAAAAGCTGCTCAAAGTGTCCACCAGTCATTTCGATACATGCATTGCATCGTTGCAACATTGGCCCCCGTATCTTGCCAAACAGTCCTGGCATTTCACGGATTTCTTCGCTGTTGACCAGCTCTTCAATGGTGATGATAGATGTGTGGAAGACGAGTACCTACATGTGACCCAACAAAAAGAAATCAAGGGGAGTAAGATCCGGTGACCTGGGAGGCCATGCAACTGGTCCACTTCTACTCATTCACCAGTTACCGAATGTGTCATTAAAAATGGTCACGTACAACACGGCCGAAGTATGCGCGCGCCCCATCCTGTTGGAACCACATCCGTCTCAGAATATACAGCCGTACATCCTCCAGGAGCTCGGGCGGCACATCAACGATAAAGTGAAGGTAGTTATGTCCACTGAGGTGAACTGGCAGAATGTATGAGCCAACCAGTACATATATATATATATATATATATACAAATATATACAATCACTGGACAATTTCCATACATCTTTATTTTTGATGACATTTTGCTCAAAAATGAACAGGAAAATATGAACTGAAAAGAATGCAATAGATTTCGGATATGTAGAAATCGTTTTAAAAAAATATCAACAAAATTCATCAATTCATATTGTTACCACAAAGCATTAAACATAATTTTAGTCCTTCAAAAATATCCAATCGCCCAGACTGCTGTTTCAAAAGTTTCAAATAAAGATTATTAAAATTGTGTAGTGATTGTATATTTTTGCAACTGAGTTGTACATCACCAACAATCCCAGCACATCAGAAGATTGCAACTGTTGTTAATGATTGCAATTAATATTGTGTGAATATCCCTTTTATCAGGAATTTTTAATGCATGCACATCTTTTTGTCATGTGCATTCATTATCATAATTTACTAGTGTGATCACTTCTCTCACACATAGCAGGACAATGGTACGGTTCCGATCTCCCATGCTATGGTAAAAACTGTTTGTTTTGGAGTTCCCTAACTGTGTGTAACATTTGGTAACTACCTTTAGAAACACCCTGTATATAGTACTCCTGGCAAAAAAAATTAATAACAAAAGACAGGTCATTGTATGTAATACGTTTGAATAATTGCACTGAAATTTTACCATCCAATTAACACAAAAAATATCATTTAGAAAAGGAACATGTTTTAATATGTAAAACACATTTTTACATATCAGGTCTTTGCATATCAAATGTCGAATTGCAGAGGTCATCTTTAATGGCTCTCTAAAAAGGACACCTTCACACGTGCTTTTCGAAATAACCCTCATTGCAGTCCCGATAGAATCCATGGACACGGGACTCAATAAACTCCCAGAGAAAACGTCTGCTTGGGTTAGGAATATTTTCCTCCGGAGAAATTTGTCCAACTTGCGGACGCGCGTTGTCATGCAGCAGAAGGACGTCTTTGGGCGATGCACAAGTGCAGGTTGTTGCTGACACAGTTTTGTGTGCATACGATGCAGTTCACGACAGTAGGTCGCAACGGTGATCGCCTCCCCCGGCTGCAGGAAGCTGTAATGTACTACACCACGGATGTTCCACCAAACTGTAACCACTGTCGCGGGGGTTCATCAACATCTAACCACTGTGCTGACCGTTTCATATTGTCGTATAGGAGCCACTTCTCGTCGCAGGTGACAATGCGTTCAAGAATTTCCGCTTCTTCATGATGCAAAAGCAATTCCGTACACATCCAACCGATGCTCTTTTTGGTTTTCCGTAAGTTCATGTGGGACCCATTTGTCCTGCTTTTTCACCATGCCGATGGTCCTAAGGTGTCTACTGACAGTCGACGCTGATACAGCATGATCCCCTGCAAGGTCCCGAAAAGTTTTTGACGGGTCTTCTTCCATAGATCGCTTTAGATCAGCGTCATTCAACACGTTGGGCGGTCTGCCGCGCGGCTCATTTGCCAGGTCCGTACTCCCGCCCGGAATTTTCGGAACCAACGTTGGACAGTACGTTCGTTTATGATGCCTACACCGAATACCTTATTGATGTTTCGAGAGGCGCGGGATGCAGTGTGATTCAACCAGAACTCGTAATGCATTATCACACGTAATTCGTATGAAGTCGTTTGGGCTTCGCTTGGGTTCAAACGCTATTAAATATCACCGCAGACATGCAAATTTCAGGCAGCTGGTCGCTGATAGGTTTATCTCTGGGAATGTACCACTTTGTTATGGATACTGCTACTAAACGTGGAAACCGTGCTGAAGCGCGGAACCCACCTCGAAATCCGACATTTGATATGCAACGACCTGATATCTTAATATCAATTGTAACAATGGATAAAAAAAATCCAGACTCCAGTCTTTGGGAAAAAATAAATTAATGACCATGTTCCGTGGAAAAAATTAATACCTGCAAAATACGAGCAGGTATTTATCTACTAACTTAGCAATTTTTTTTTCTTCATTCACCATTTTGATAATCAGAGCACATAATCTCGTATTAAAATGGCAAAATCCATAAGGCTAAATAGCCTGATATAGCAATTATATGAAACGAGAACTGTATGAGCAATTTATAATAATATTCTTCAGAATTTTTCAACACTAATACTTAGTTACGTCTCCTTTAGCCTTTAACACTGCTGTCATATGTTTCGGCAAAGATTTTATTAGGGTTTGACACAAAACCTTGTCTAATTCAGTCCAACAAGTCTTGATAGCACATAAGAGTTCGTCCTTGTTAGTAGGTTTTTTCTTCTTCACATTCTTTATAAGATGGTACCATAGATTTTAGATAGATTCATAACTGGACTGTTGGGTGGCTATTCTAGTATTGGAATCTCATGGGACGTTAGAGACTCGCTCACTTTCTTTGCTTTGTGGCAAGATGCGTTATCATGTTGGAAGATTATATCCGTGTCTTCGCACTGTTCTTCAATAGTTGATATCAGGAAATGGTCAAGAACAGTTCGGTTGCATTGCCAGTCGATTTGAGAACACATAGTTTTCCAACGCCGTAATATGACATACAGCCAAATCATTAACGATTGTGGCAATTTGGCTTTTGAATTGCGACAAGTTGGGTTTTATTTTCCGGCACGTGTTCGCCAAACGAAATCTCCTATATCATCGCCTGCTCTAGGACATATCATCACTAAAGAAGGCTTGCTTCCAGTCATCAACGGTCCAATGTTCGAGTATTTTTAGCCCATTCCAGAGGAGTTCTCTTATGTTTGTTTATCAGCAATGCTTTCGTTTGCTTTCTTGCGATAGCGAAATGCCACTGCAGGAAGTCGATTTCTCAGAGTTCTGCTGGAAACACGGCTACTAGATCTACTCCATTCCTTGTTCATCTCTGCGGACGTTGCATTTGTCATAGTTTTGGATGTGTCGAAATCACCTGTCTTGTCGGGTGGTTTTAGCTTTTGGTCCCCCGCTTCTTTTTTGTCTTTCAACTTTGCCAGTTGCTTGTTATTTCTTCAAAATATTCGAAATGGCGCCTTGCGAACATCCAAAACTATTGGCTACTTCATTTTGACTATTTCCATTTGTTAATTGATTAATAACTCTCCATTTGTCAGATACTTAAGTAAATTTGTTAATTAAATAATTATCCAGACAGAAGAACTGAGACGATATATTAAAGTTAAATATAATACTAATATATTTCAACTAGGAAGTTTGAAAAAATCAAAGATAATAACAAATGTAACTTAGAATGTATGAGCCAATAAAGAAAATTGATAAATTTGTTCTTTCCTTTCATTTTTTTTTCAATTATACATTTAGATAATTAATTGGTTCAACTATCAAATGCAGGGTATAATAAACAAATTGATACGCAGTGGAAATAAACTGGATTCGAATACAAAGTTCTTTTACGTTAACTATGTATAATTCCTGAAGCTGGAACACCAACTTGTAGACCAATTTCACTGACGATATTTGATGAGGACTAAAACTGCTTTTTCCTCCTTATTGGAATTCAAGTCGCTTCTTCAACTTGTAATTCCACTAATATAAAAGTGAAAGGAATAAATTAGAGGATAATCCAGATTCAGCGGATCTCAAGTTCAGCATGAAACGACATCCAACATGCAATTCTCTTATGAGTTAAATGAAAAGTATATCCATATTACTTATGCATACGGATGAAGATCATAACCCAAACATGTTCGGTCGGCCACGATATGAGAATCGATAACCTAAACGCATGGAGGAGCGGAAACCATCTGAAGGAAGGAGACCATTTCAGACTTTAGTAATAGGAGGTCTGTTCAGAAAGTTTCGCGACTGTTTTTTTTAAGGTTAGTAGTCTTTATCTCCTTCAAAGTACTTTCCTCTCCAACAAGTACATTTGTCCCGGAGGTGCTTCCACGTTTCGAAGCAATACTGGAATGCTTCTTTTGGAATCGCCTTTAATTCCCTCTGCGAATTTTTCTTGATCTCCTCGGTGGTAAATCTCGTCCCTTTCAACGTTGCCTCCAGTTGGGGAACAGGAAAAAGCCTGCTGGATCAACTCAGGGGAGTAGATGGGATGAGGAAGAACAGTCATTCCATGTTTGGCTGAATCTCATAAACTGACAATGCTGAGTGAGGTGGCGCGTTGTCATGATGGGAAAACCTGGTCTTTTCCTCCTGACATTTTCTCCGCGTTTCAGAACTCGGAGAGAGTAATTCTAGTTCAGTACCTGGCCAGATGGGAGATATTCATAATGAATAACGCATGTGGTATCAAAGAATTATGATCAATGTGACTTTGACATTGGCGACGGAAGAGAATTTTTGCCAACCTACAATTTTTGACCACTTACAATTTCACTAATGTTGCAACCGTAGACCCATATTTCATCATTCATAATGATGCTTAATAAAAAACTTTCTTCCTCCTCACAGCGTTTGAGCAGATCCTGACACGATGTTGCTTGATGCCCTTTCTGATATTACGACATCAGGCATTGCCGATTTGCTAGCAAGTCAATGCATGTTCAAGTGTTCAAAATTTCACTGCACAGCGATGTTCGCGCAAGTCGCTCATCATGAAAATTAAACAACCGCAGAACGCTGGGAAGATAAATAAACAATACGCATAAATTAAGCTACTTATCGACAATATACCAAAGGGTGGTTTTTCGATAGATTCACGCGAAGACAAGTCACCCGCCCTAATATCTGTATAATTAAAGGTAGACGTTCTATTCAGTAGATGTGCCGGAACTTTTTTGAACAAACCTCTTATATCGTTGCAGTCACTGAACCTTTTTTAAGTTCATTAGTTCTGGATTTCGCAAAGCAGCTAATGCAAGACCGTTGTTCTGATAAATAACTTCACAAGAAGTGCACGATCTTTTCGTAATGTTCACATTACACTTTAAATCTCATAACATTGAAAAAAGTCATTCAATAGATGCATGTTCTTTTATAAACTTCCTGTAATATTCAAAGTTATACATTTGATCTTTGCATCATTTTTGAATGTAATAAAGCATCAATTATTATTACTTGTAAGTATAAAACTAATTTTGTTTCTTCCACCATAGCCTCAATAGATACAATGTAAATTTTCAGGTGTCTCTGATCAATATAAAGCGCCTATAAAGCTTTCTGAAATGTGAACTTTAATTATGGACACCCTGTAATTCTAAGTCCATGCTCAAAATTACACTCTCTCTAAATTTTTCCTCTATGATTTCAGTCTTTCTCTCAGGTGTAAACCAACCTATTCAAAAAGGAAAAGGTCTGGCCTTACAGTTTTCCTAAAACAATTTTATCTACACCGGTCAAATCCTGAATTTTAAAATATAAAAAGCATATCCAACTCTGGATTCAGTTCTGTGATATTTTAGAATGAAAGAAATAGATTCTCTCTTGGATGTGGGCACGGATATTTGTGTTTGTACCGGAATGCGTAAAAGGTAATAGTCATGTGGAATTCTCAGGATTGTGCAAACATTATTACAAGTCAAATAAAGATTGTTTTACCAGTCTTGTGAAAGGGCTCGAAATGACTTAGATCTTGACGAATCAACCAATAAATCATTTCATCAATCAATGTTTTCTCAACAGTAATGAAAAACCTTCACTGAAGCTTTATAAACCAATTGCAAATACAACGATTTCCAAGCACTGGTTGAAACAGGTCGCTTTACAAGTAATTAATTTTAATACTTTTAATTATCTATTGATGAAAGGCTTGCGATACTGTCTAACCGCGAATCGTTCACGTAACATAAATTGTGACCCAATAACAACGTGTGTAAACTAATAAAATATATTGATTATTAATATCAAAACAAAAAATTAATTTTATTTTTATATTTTATAATTCATTTTAAACTTGGGAACGCAAGGTGTGGCTTTGCTAGGAAAACGCTCGGGAGGAAATAAAAACCCAAAAAATGAGATCAGATTGCAACACACAGAAAAAATTAAAACCTGTGAAAATTTTAGGATACCATGTCTATTTCCAAAGTAAAAAGAAATAGATACAACGTTCTATAAAGTTATCTTTCTTGCTTTTCTGCTTTTTAATGTTCGAAGTCATTGTTGAAATCTATTTCGTCTTCAGTTGTTGTTTATAGATGGTATGGCAAGAATTCTCAACATATTTATAGAACTTTATGAATTATTTCCATTTTTAAAGGAATAAAGGCATTTATATCAAAGCCTGTTTTTAATTAAGGACTGTTAATTAGGATTAAACAGGTTAAGTTTCTAATAGCAGAAAGGTTCATTGGTTAGTTTAAGTTTTTCAGGATCTGCTGTTTATAAGTTATTTTGTATCCTTACACATGACTAATATCTTAACAGAATCCTGAGACAAACATCGTTTGGATTAGACCCCGCGAGCTGAAGGATTCGAGAACTGCAAAGCCACTGATTGGGCCAGCGATAACAGCTACGTCAAAAAGGCCATCTTCAAGAGAATACAATGTTTACTATTTCCGACGACCGTAAGCCGTATTTTCATGGAAATTAAAATTATCTCAAGCATCTAGTATCCTTCCACTAGCCCGATAGAGAAATATTTTTCCCCAATGCGGTAAGCCGAAAATGCCTCCGCCCTTAAAAAGTGCTGGCGGGGGCGAATGACTCTTCAGCAGCTGTATACAATTCTGTAATAGAAAATCCTTAGATGGATAGTTTCAAATATTTATTGAAGGTGAAATATAAAATTCCAATACAATTAGCCCGTAATAAAGTTTAAAAACGCCAATTCTTCTTTTCGTTCTTTTTCGATTTTAGGAGATCATAGATACAAATAGCAGAGATGGAGCTCTTTAATTAAAGAAATTATCTAAGCAAAAATATTAAGGTGTTGGAAAAAAGCTTAGAATCAACAAAAAAATTGAAAATCTATGAGATCGTAACTAGAAATTTATTCATTACTTTTAAAGCCGAACAGGAGATATTTTACTATAGCTTGATAGACATTGACCAAAAAAACATAACCACAAAAACATCAACAGATATATTCACACAATATTAACTTGCACGATGGAAAAAGTTTAAAATCTGCCATTTAATATACTATAAACGCGCCCTTTTTTCAATAATCTGTGTGACATGGCGTTTCGTCTAAAGTCCAAGATCTAAGTTCTGCCACGATGTTTTTTAATGGCATCAATCCGTTCTTGTTTTATGTGCTATTGACGAAAAACCTTATACGTAAACGGAACGCATTATTATACACAGATGTTTTCCGTTGGGTTCAAGTCTGAACTACGAGATGGCCAATCAAGAACAAAAACAGAATTAGCTGTAAACCAGGATTTGTTGAACCTGAAATATTGCAGCATTGTCCTGCTTAGAAATCCGTTCTCATTCTGTAATCAGTGGACCAAACAGGAGCAATCGTCTTCCAAAACATCTTGATAGGCAGTAGAGTTTATACGACTGGTATATGTACAATCGGTGTAATTTCACCTGTCGCAACCCACTCCAAGCTATCATGGAGCCACCTCCAAATTGCTTTCTTGAGTATTATGCCAGTAGTAGTTGAATGCATTTGGTCCATCCAAATTAAAGTTTTTCTCTGTCTGAGGATACCACGTTATTCCATTTGTTACCATACGTAATGTAGTTTCTGGCAAAAGACACAGATGCTTCTTGGCGAACAGATGCTTGCTGGGGATTTGCTTGTTAAACATTTCATACAGTTCCATTACTACAGAGGAGACTTAATTATGCAACAGTTGAGAAAAGAATAGGGGTTGATGTCGAGCCAGGCTTCTAACCCTTGATGTTTGGCGACGAGAAAGTGAGTTTGATCTTCCTGATTTGTAGGATTTCCATGATTTCATAGATTTCGAAGAAACCTGTTAATTGCAGCTATATGAACGACCAATTTCTATATGAAAAATTCCAAATTACTTTTTTGAATATTATGCCAGTAGTACTTGAATGCACCTTGACTATACATTCACTTTAGCGTGGCGGTTCATTGTCCGTGATATCTCAGTTGATTGCAATATCGACAGTGAATGTTGTGGTCCGTGGTTGGAGTCTAAGTCGCGGAATTTTTCCTTCCTCTTTCTTGTTTTGTAATTTAAATAATTAATTCTAGCCAACAAAGTATTGCGAAACGGACGACTCAACTTTTTTCCAACTTGAAATTGGGGAAGTTGAGAAGTTCTTGTTAATGTAAATTTATTTATTTTATTTTATTTTCAAATATGAATTAAATAATAGCATTTTACCTTTTGCTTCACCATTCGAAATACTGAAAATAATCAAAAATATACTCTTACAAATTTCAGTTTTCCTGTCGGCTCTCAACTTTATTTTCAACATCTAGTCTAAAAAAAAAAATAATTATACGGCCAAAGTCTAGAAATGGAAGGAATGAGTCGAAGATTGATATCTTTCAAGCTGAGAAATATTGTTATAATTTTTTTTTAATGAAACTGGAAAATAATTAAGAATGAACATCTATTTTTTTTTAATTTTTATTCCTTGAGAATAAATATTTCTTTTCTTTTAATCAGGTTCTTATTTTTATTTTGTCATTATTTTATTTTTGACACTTCATTTTCTGAATTGGACGAGCAAACACTTAAAATAAACATTGTCGCAGAATCTCTAATTACATTTCTAGAAATCTTGTTACTTCAACCGAGGGCTTTGAATTCGTTATTAAAATTTCTTTTTTCTTTTGTCCCTCGGATGATGATGGTCGTGGTCCCCCCGACTCTTTTATTAACAAGACAACTGTTTCGTCGCCAACCCCTCCCTCTCCTCTCCTTTCGGAAGCGATGGCAAAATAAATCTCGACAACGTTATTATAACCAGATGGCGCCAGCAACACCCACACACAGAGAACGGAGAGAAGCAAACGTTATAGCAACAACAGTTTGACAGGCAAGAGGAAAATAACGGCCAAAGGGGGGAAAACGAGATTGGAACAAATAAGACACACGTAATACAAAAGAATAAAAAAATTAATTGAATACAAAAGAGGGAAATGGATATCTCCTGCTGCTGCTGTTGCTTTTTCCCCCTCGGGAAAATCGAAAAAGCTAAAAATTGTTATTTGGCGCCAACACGCGTTTTCCCCGCTAATTCAATGAAACGGTCAATTCAAAACCAACAAGTGAATTTGCTTTTAATAAGAATAACAAAATTGAAGGCTTAATTGATGCTGAAAGGAAATGACCTTTTTGAACCCATTCACTAGATTGAAAATTTTTTTAGAGACCTAAAACATCGATTTCCTTACTCGACTTCGTGACCATTTACCTTCTTCATTCAATGAGAGTCTGGGCATTAGCACTTGAAATTCTTGAAATAAATCATTTAGTAGCAATAGTAGTAATATTAATAATCTATATATTAAAACTCTTGCGTGTATTTATTTATTTATCTGTAATTCTATCTCGTCCTAGACGGTTTGAGCTAGCGACTTGAAATTTTCAGGGCAGGCTTATCAATAAAGGATCTGCTTTAAGGACAAAAATTAGCCCCCTACGACCCCCCCCCCCCTTCCCCACTTTCTGGGGTTTTCATTTAAAATTATCTGCTTTTGCTTTGTAATTCCCCTCAACAGATGGCGCGGGCGGGCGAAGCCGCGGGTAACAACTAGTAGCAGTAAATCACTTTTCCCTTTTCTGCATTTAATCCGAGTTTGGTTCTTCCAAAAATAACACATAACAATAACGATAATTCAACATAAATAACTGATATTTCCGTCTCCAATGCAAAAGATCTCAAAATCTTGCGTACGAAATAAAACGTCTCGGTGATCCAACAGCGTAAACATTGTTTATATCATCATTTCTGTTATCAGCCCTATCCCACACTTACTGGTGGACAAAAGTTTGGGAAGTCGTTGTTTTCCATGAAATTTCAACAGTAGAAACTTAATTTTTTATATGAGTTTACATGTAATAACAAACATTTATATGCAAGGAACAAAGTAAGGAAAAGTTCATTTGCCTATTACTTACAAGCAAACTAACCTGAACTCCCCTGGTCAAAAGTTTGGGATATGCGATAAATTTGGATATTCTATCATGATAAAATTTTTTTATTCGATTTCCTTCCATTGTTGGTGGTAAAGGAAGCTTCAAAATGTTGACTGAGGCAAAAAGAGAAAAAATTAAGACACTGTACGAAGAGCACAAGAACTTTAAAGTCGTGGCTAAACTGTGTCATGTTGGTTACAATACGGTTGTCCGGATTGTCAAAAATTTGAACAGAAAAACGGGGAAGAAAATGGGTCGCCCTTCTGCTCTAAGTCGCAGGGAAAAATCGCGCATTAAACGCTACTGCAGAGCAGAATTTGCATCAGGCCACCTGGTCAACAGTTCTCGGATCCAACTGGGGCTCCAACTAGATGCTTCTAGGAGAACTATACGACGAGAACTTCAACGTTAGAACTTTTCCTACGAAGTAATTGCGAAGAAAATTCTGTTAACAAAAGTACAACAACAAGCCAGGCTGCAATTTGCAGAGAAGCATGTTCGGGAGAGCACCAACTTTGAAACCGTCATTTTTTCCGATGAAAAACGTTTCAGTTTTGATGGGCCAGACAACACATGCAGTTATGTGGAACCTCGTGGTACAGAAACGTCTGAACATAAACGTTTGAAGCGTCAAATGGGAGGTGGAGGTGTGATGGTATTGGGGACAGTCTGCAGCACTGGAGAGCTAAAGATCCAGGTGGTTGAAGGCACGTATACTGCTGCCAAGTACTTGCAAGATCTTCAGGATGTATTTATACCATGGTGCAAGCAAAAATTTCGTAGAAAGCCCTGGATATGGCAACAGGACAACGCCTCTATCCATAAAGCACGCATCATTTCCAAGGTTTTTCAGGAAAACAACATCACTACTCTTGAGTGGCCGGCTCGGAGTCCAGACTTGAACATAATTGAAAACATTTGGCACCTCATGAGCAAGGAGATTTACGCTGAACAGCAGTATTATTGTTGGGATGCTTTGATCAAAGCTATCCAGAATGCAGCGAAGAAAATTAATGCAAATGTAATCCTTAGTTTATTTAAATCAGTTCCAGGTCGGCTGTTAGGCGTAGTTAAGTCAAATGGAGCACAGATTGCTTGTTAATTCACTATTTATTTTCTGGTTTTGCTTTATTTTGTGATGATACCCCAAACTTTTGACCAGGGTAATGCATGTAATATGCTTGTAGTTATAAGCAAATATACTTTTCTTTATTTTGTCACTTGCATGTTATTGTTTGTTATTACATATAAACTCATATAAAAAATTTCTATAAGTTTCTACTGTGGAAATTTCATGGAAAACAACGACTTCCCAAACTTTTGTCCACCAGTGTACTAAACAAAAATATAAACCCACACGTTTACAAAACTCTTCTAGAATTTTGATTTTCCGAATAGTGTTGCTTATAAACAATACTGTTCATATAGCCTTTTCGATATCACTGAGTGGCCAGATTATTATGACCACCTGACGTTTGTAGGGAGATTTGCTATAATTTCACTCTGAAGTTGCTAGAGGGCCAGACCATTACAAATAGAGAAGCAGGTTGTTTACCACGACAGATATGGGTAAACGAGGCGATTTAACAGCCTTTGAACGTGGGATGATTGTTGGCGCTCGGAGCCATGGAGCAAGTATCAGCAAAACACCTACATTCGTTAAATGTTCAAAAGCAGTGTTGTTAAAGTGTTTAAAGACTGGACCGTCAGCCGGAAAACTGGGTCTGAACGTGCGAGTGGCAAGAACTGGGTTTCCAAACTGGGTCTGAACGTGGTTGTGGCCGTCAGCGACTAGTTCGGGCAGAACGGAGAGTGGCAAGACTGGTACAAGACAACAGAAGGGCAACAGTGCATCAAATTACTGCAGATCTTAATCAGGGATCCTCTCAAATGATCCCTGAACGCACTGTTTGTCGTACCTCCATCGTATGGAATATGGAAGGCGAAGTCCTGTTCGAACACCTTTGCTGTCCGCAGTTAACAGGATAAAACGTATAGGAACACGAGGATTGGACAGTCGAGCATTGGGAAAAAAGTCATATAATCACGTTTCCGATGAATCACGTTTCCAGATGCATCATGTAGATGGCAGAGTGAGAATTTGGCGGAAACAGCATGAAAGCACGTATCCTACGTGCATGAGTACAACCTTTCAAGCTCGTTGGGGTAGTGTTATGGTTTGGAGCTATTTTGGGCCCTTTAATTCGTGTGGAACAACATCTGAATAGCACAACATACCTAAGTATCGTCGCTGATCAAGTTCGTCCTACCGTATTGATGAAGTATCCCAATGGAGATGGCTTCTTCCAACAAGACGGTGCGCCATGACACGGTGCTCGTATTGTGCAGGAGTGGTTTCAAGAACATGAGGAGACTTTACCTTGTTTAAATAGCCCCCACAATCACCAGATCTCAGTCCAATTGAGCATTTGTGGGATGAAACTGAAAGTGCCATCAGGCAGCTGACTCCACAAACATCAAATCTCCTCATGCAAGGTGTCAGATTTCTCGCATCACCATTTATCATGTCGTGGAGTCAATGCCAAGAAGAATCGCCGCGGTATTGAAGGCAAAAGATGGCCCAATGAAGTACTGATAGGGTGGTCATAATAATCTGGCCACCCAGTGTATATCCAATAATTCTATATGCAACCAAGTGGACTAAGAAGATAAGGAGATAGAAGGCCGGTCTTTGAGGCATTCTTATATTATTTTTCGATCTTAAAAATCCGAAGTCAGAATTTCAAAAATACAAATTTTTTGCGCGGACAAAGGCATAGACAGACACATAGACAGTAATGAACTTTTTTAAGTCCTTCGAAGGCAATGGCGTCGCTGCTTTAGTAATACTGGTTCTACTTTGGATCGTTAATGCTGGTAGGGATGGATCTACTGAAATATTGCAAATTTATTCCGCCGTTTATTATAAACTCTTTGTGAAATCTTTTCCGTTTAATTCTATTGTTTGATGGAATCATCGTCCTCCACTTCTACGATGTACGATAATGTTTTGTAATTCTCGAGATGTGTAGCACCTTTCATATAGTAAGGGGAAACTCGTACATCCGGACATTAATATTTCTAAAAGTTTCATGGTGGTCTGGATTGCTGTGAATATCAACGAATAAAGCGGTCCGGGACTAGCAAAACGGTAGAGTTTTAATGCTGCCAACACGTTTCGAAATACTTTCATCATCGGGGCAAAATGAGTAAGTGCCTACAGTTATTAGCTGTTTTGAATGCAATGCTGAGTCCTCGTTCTCGAAAAACGGGTTGATTCTCTGGTAATTTCAGGTCCCGTGTAAGTGAAAGCAACATAGGTTTTGGGTTCCGTCGTATTAGGGAGCGTTCATGATCTGTTCTTAAGGTTGTAGTTTGTCCTATGGAGAATTGAATGAGCCACCTGGTCGAGGAAGGAGCAGTTAATGGCACCGTCAAAAGTGAGTTTCATCCATTTTATCCTTATTGGTGATCGGGTATGTTAAAGCACGTCGAAAGTAGTATCCTAGAGCTGCAGTTTTGTGTTGTGGGGGGTGGTTAGAAGAGAAGGCAATTATGTTGTTGTTAGTGGTGGTGGGTTTACGGAAAACATTGAACTCTTCCACAGCTTGTAAATCGCCTCGGCCTCGGTTAGCAAAGCTGATGTCATAAGCAACGCTATTGCGGGAGTTTTTGACAAAATTTAAAATGAATCTATATTATCGGAAGTGGCCTTTAAATTATTTCTTTATTAAAGATGAAAGTAAAAAAATAATAAAATTGATATTTAGTATCAGGAAAGTATTCAAAGCTATATGAAATCACCTTCTTATTTGATGTCACTTGCCCTTTAAAGTTTTTCCTGACTTTTGGATCACCCAGTATATTGAAATTTATACGAGATTCCTAACAGTCTACGAACTACCCAACTTCTATAGATATAGATCCTATTTGCCTACCAAATAGATTAAATTTAAAATTTTAAAAGGTTATTCTGCTATTTTCCTTATTTTTGCCATTTACTTTTAACACCTGCCCCATCT
>JAHWFO010097394.1:76021-108780 GCA_023313115.1 Rhysida immarginata
GTATCAGAAGAAAAAAATAAAATTTTCCTAATTTCTGTTTGTTTCATACGATTCTACTGATATTAAAACCATCGAAAAATCAATTAAAAGTAAATTCAGCTGGAAATCTTTCCGTAATTAAGGAAATGAGATTTTAAAAATTTACTCCTGTTATTTTTCTTAATTTTTAATTTTCACACAAGTGGTCCAATCGAGACTGACATGACATGGGCAACATTTGCCACTCACCTGCCTCATTCACTATCCACCGTCAAAAATAAAAAACCGCTCTCATTTCTTGACTATTTCTGGTTCATCGCTCTCGCAAACGTTTCTTCCAAAAAGTCAGAAGCAGGGCGAGGGAGGGGGGGGGATAAGGGTAGGGGATAGATTAGTCTTTGGGAAGAAAAGATGAGCTCGTCAGTTGGGGTGGGTTGGGCGACGGACGAACCGAAGCGACGATGGAAATGGAAACGGCATCAATTAGCCGCGCACGGTATTTACACAGCTCGCGACCGCTCCTTCCTATCTTTCGCGCTTTGATAAGCTGAGTGAAAGGTTGATGGCTCCCGAGTTTGAATTACAACTGTCAAGAGCCCGAGCGAAAAATAATACGACGGTGTTGATGGCAGAGAGAGAGACGAGGAACTTGCGTTGATGTTCAAGGAGGAGGAGGAGGTCTTGGAAAAACGCTCTCCGTGCCAAGACGGACAGAATCCTCTGCCCATGAAACCCACCCTCCTCTTCTAACTCTCTTCCTCTCTATACGTACCATTAAAGTCCTAGGTTACGACCGAGTTCCGTTTCTAACAAGATAAATTTTTGGGAAATGAAATGATCACTATATAGAAGAGGTCCCCCCCCCCCCCTCCTTATAACACTATCGACGCTCTCTTCGTCTACGTTAATGTTCTGAGTTGTTTTGCTGCCATTTTTATAAAATATGTTTTTACCAAGTGTTACAGTATGATTTTATATTTTTAAATATATTTTAATATAGGTTTTTACTATTTTTTCCACATTTAATTGCTTCCTGCTTTTACCTTCATTACACTGGGATGCAGTCGAATTTAAGATAATTATAGGATATAAATGCTTCCTAAGCAATACGGGTACTTACAGATACTGCAATGGAATATACATTACCAACAATAATGGGAATGGCCTTATACAGATGCTGGAAAACTGATGTTTTATTTTACTTAGTTGCTTTACATAGTCTAGTCACATTAATGTGACTACCCCCTACGTTCAATATCAGTGGAAAATGGTTACGTCCAGAAAGTAGGGGATATAGGAAGAGTGTCAGAGGGAAGCAGAAAACATTGCAATTGTTGGAGTCATGACGAAACATAGCGATTTATCCGACCTCCAAAAAAGGCATGATCATCGGCTTCCGTCAAGGGCGGCAGTAGTTCCGAAACTGTTCGCGTAGTGAAAGTGTACCGTGCATGGCAGAATGGCAATACCCGAAATCAGCGACGTGCCAAGTGTGGGGAACCACGGGTCATAGATGACAGAGGTGAACGACGGCTACGGAGATGCATGCAGGCGAACAGACGTGCAACCGTGGATCAACTGACCTCTTGGATGAACCAGGGGGCTACCAAACGTGTATCCTCAACGACAGTTCAGCGAACGTTGCTGCATACGGGGCTCCGCAGCAGACGGCTGGTTCGTGCACCAATGCTGACGGCTGTTCACCGGCGACAAAGACTGACATTTGCACGCCAGAACGGCAACTGGACAGCAATAGAATGGCGAAAGGTGGCTTTTTCCGATGAATCACGGTTTTCGGACAGATGGGCGATGGCGTGTACGGCGTTCAGCGTCAGAAAAGAAACACCTTGCAACACGTGCCGCAAAGGTCCAAGCCGGAGGAGGCAGTGCTATGGTCTGGGGAATTTTTTCATGGCATTCCCTGGGTGCACTCATCAATGTGGACGGCACCATGGATCAATGGAAGTAGGCATCTATCCTTTCGGACCATGTCCACCCCTACATGCAGATTGTGTTTCCTCAGCACGATGGCATCTTCCAGCAGGACAATACGACTTGCCAAACAGCGTGCTGTGTCCGTGCATGGTTCGAAGAGCACGAAGATGTGTTTACGGTACTCCCCTGGCCCTCAAACTCCCCGGATTTAAACCCCATAGATCATCTGTGAGACCACCTCGATCGGGTTATTCGCGCCATGGATCCTCCACTACGCAAACCTACGAAACTTGCCAGAGAACTGGAATCCGCATGGCTTCACATACCTGTCAATACCTTTCAGAACCTTATTGACTTTCTTCCTGCACGTCTCGCAACTGTCCGCGCCGCGAAAGGTGGTCACATTAATGTGACTGGACTGTGTATTTGTTGAACCTCTGTGTGCTGAATTACGTCGGCCACCCTTCTGGGCATATTTTCTACATGGTTCCGTAATTGGGTCCATTTATTCTGCAAGAACCTAGCCATGTCATAGTGGATTTCGGACCTAGCTCCTTAGCCTTCAGTCGACGCTCCAACTCGTCCCATAAATGTTCAATTGGGTTAGGGCTCTGCGCGGGCCACGGAAAGCGTTTTTTGTTCATGTCCGTGTGCCACTGACTGACGGAAGCCGAAACATAACATGGTGCATTATCGTCCTGAAAATAACAATACTCATTAAAAAAAAATCCCGCAGCGTTGGAAGCACTCGATTATCCAAAATGTCCTTATAACCTTCCATCATTAACCTTATAACCTATCAAATCACATCAGCTGTTGACGTGCGAGCATGGTTCCAACGCGCAAGTCGGATTTCATGTAAGTTAGGAGGTGTCAGTTTCATTATTATAGGGTTATGGGGGTGTCCGTTTCGGAGTTATGGGGATGGGTCCATCCAATCCATATAGTGGATAGAAATGTAACGAATTGAAATTTGTATGCACACTCCTCAAGCCAAGACTCCCGGCTGACTGGTTTCATTAGGGACCAGAGCTATGGTTGGTTGGTTGATTAGAAATTTTGGCGTCGACTACTAAGGTCATTTTGCGCCTTTTACACAAGTTATAACAGTACGCAGCCCGGGGCAAACACAAACATCCATGCCCACCGCGGGATTCGAACCCACGACCAGGCGGACTGGAGTACTAGAAAGCCTACGCCCTAGCCCTCTCGGCCACCTAGCCGGCCCAGAGTTATGGAGACCGATCCGAGGATAATCTAAATTCTAAATTCTAAAGGTCACGTTTTCTTTAGAAACTATTAACATTTTTCAAATGGCAACATGTGACTGGTCATTCGAATGGTAATGATGAGAAAGGACAGAATATAGAGTTCTTTTCGCTTTTCTAAATAGTAAATTCCAGATAACCAATTTCTGATAAAAATGGGGATTAAAAAGTGGGGAGAAAAACGGAGTTAAAAATAGATAAAGAGGATAAAAAATGGTAGGGGATATTTTTAATCTAAATTTTGTACCCTTTCTTCAGCCCATTTTTTTATCCCCAATCTTTTAATCCTCATTTTATTCACTTTTTTTAATCCATTTTTTTTTTTTTTTTTTTTTTTTTTTTGCACTGACACATCAGACTTTGTATTCATTTTTATGACCGCATCATTTTCAAAACTGACAAATTAGGCTTGAATACTGGAACCTAGCGGTTGCAAAAGTTAAAGTACCTCTTGCCGACGTTCGATTCGATAGTAGCATCTAGACAAAGTTTGTTACACTGTTTTTCTCATTTACATTTCCTTGAACTCTGCTGCTTTCCTATACCTTCCTTAGGGGGAGGGGGAAGGGGAGATTAATGTCTTGTTAACATTGGTAATATCTTAATTTATCATAAATAAAAAAAAATATCAATGATGTCTATTATTTGGTTTGTCATTTTATATAGCTGAGAAAACAGTTGTTATTATTAAATTTATTCATTGAAGTATGGGCTTATCATTTTAAAACACTTTTAAGCATTATGTCCAGAACTTTACTTTTTTTTAATTATTAACAAAGGAAGCTTATCTGGGTTGAATATTAAGCTATAAATCTTTGAAATCGTGAATTTTTAAACACATCGTACGACGATATGCAAGTTTAAAAGGAAATAATGCTTTAAAGGTGAACAAGTCACAATATATTAATAACATCTTAAGGACTTAAAGACGAATATTATATCGCTTCAGGACCACCCGATTACTTTCTAAAGGATGGGATTTTAGTAATCTGATGAGCATTTATTATCAATAGTAGTAAGACTAAAAGCATAGTTTTTCATTAAATTTTTAATAATGGATTACATAATTTGCGTACGATAAGTGCTTCTAATAAATATCTTTGCCGGGCAAAAAAATTGCGTCATATCCTCCTCAGGGATCGGCCTCGGTGGCTCAGCAGGTTGCGTGATCGCCTCTGATGCCCGAGTACGCGGGTTCGGTCCCGGCCGAGGACGACGAGGATTTTTCAGGGGTAAATCCTGAGATCACGCACTTCCTTCGGAAGGGAAGTAAAGCCGTTGGTCCCGTGTAGTCGTTTGCCGGCTGCATGTTAAAGAACCCTTGCGAGGCAAAATTTGCAGCCCCTATAACGCCGTCCTGAAATGACCATAGCAGTTGAAAAGGACGTTAATACCAAACAAACCAAACCAACCAAACCTCAGGGATGCCGATGAGAAATAGGCTGAAGACGAGTATAGATATTAGAATTCAAAAATATTATTTCACATGGTGTAGTATATAATGAAAAAATATTTTACTTTATTGAATTAAGTAAGTTGTATATTTTATTAACTAAAACTGAAAGAAGTTAGTGCAGTCATTTAAAATAAATATAATAATCCCATAAGTTATATTTTCATTTTCTTTTCATTAAACATCGGAATCCCTTGATGAAATAATACTACGATAAAAAAAATAATATATGCTTAAAAATAAATAATAATCGATTAAGTTCAAGTTGTGAAGAAATATTTCTTTCAATTACTAAACTTATTGAAACATTAAATGACACCCTACAAAGATACCTTGCAGTTTACACAGGAACAGATCCCTTACAAACACCAGGTATACTTAAAATAAACATAAACAGCAAAACAGGGGAAATTTTATTTTACATGAACACATATCTTATCGCAGTACCTTGTATTAACGGAGTGATGTGAGCAAACTTTTATCTGGAAATTATTATAAATTTTCTGAAGTATTTATTTAGCACATTAAAACAGATTTCAGTCGTTTGATTTTCAAAAAGACGTGAAGCGAGTCCAAAAAAAAAGAGGGGGTGGGCAAGAAACAAACTTACTGATAAGATGTTTTCATTAAATCAATGCGTTTTCTATTTAATTTGGGTCCTTCTACAACCGTAACGCAGAGCCTAAAAACACCTCACACAATTCCTAGTTTCAAACACTCTCTCATAATGGCGGCTGACGAGAAGTCATCTTGTGGCTACCTTCGAAAACAGCGTAAAGGTAACTTGTCTATATTAAGTATGTATTTTTGTTTTGTTTGGTTTTTTTTCTTTCATGCCTTAAATATAGATCACAAGAAAATATTAATTTTATCTATGAACTAATGATGTAAAAACACGTGAAAGAATGCATTATTGAACAAAACATTGACTTCATTTAAAATACATAAAGAATATTGTTATTAAATCATTAAAAGAAATACCATTGGAGAAAAATAATTTATGAAATGATAAACGACGATAATACAGTCCTGTCCAAAATTATAGGACCAGTCAAGAGATGCAAAATGAATTTATTTGATTCACAATCCTGTGTACAATATATTTCTAAGAAGAAAAAAAAAACAGATTAAAAAAAAATAAAACTAGCATTATCTTTTTTATTTGTGAGCTACAAAACGCAATGGACAAAACTATAGGACCACCTTCAAAATAATGGATTATTCTGAATTTTGAATTCTTAATTTGAATTTTTTTTCTGTCAAGAATTCAGTTATTTTCATTACTTTAGTTAACAACAAAATTCTGTTCTGTATTGAACAAAATCATCATGGGACGTGGTAGAAAATTAAGCAGTGAACAACAAGCTCAAATTACAGCTTACAAAAACTATGGAAAGAGTGAAAGAGAAATTGCTGGAATTATTGGAAAGTCCAAGACTGTAGTCCACACTTTTTTAAGTGATCCGCATGCCTATGGAAAAAATCCTCATCCAGGCAAACGTCCGAAGCTGTCAAAAAGAGACAAACGTGCCATCTTGAGAATGGCTTCAACCAGCACAGGAGCAACATCCTCTAACATCACCTTATCTCTGTACCTTTCTGTATCAGACAGAACAACTCGTCGTGTACTCCAAGCATTCACCAACTACACTTACACGAAATATAAATCCAAGCAAAATTAACTTCAAGCCACATGCGTGTAAGACTGGCCTTTGCGAAACAGTACATTGGGAATTCGCAAATGTGGAATAATACTATCTTTAGTGATGAAAAAAAATTAATATGGATGGGCCTGATGGCATAAGATTCTACTGGCATGATCTCAGGCCAGAACAGTTTCTTTCAAGACGAGTGCAAGCCGGAGGTTCCGTTATGATCTGGGCTACTTTTTCTGCCAATGGCAAAATTCTTGTTTTGGACTGGCTAGTGTGCACTGATCACAATCCTATTGAGAACTTGTGGGGGGATGTGGTGCAAAGCGTTTATTCCGGTGGAAAGCAGTTTCACGCCATAAAAGATTTGAAAAGTGCCATTACAAAAACATGAGCTGATATCCCACTCGACAGACTGAAAAAAATGGCTGAGTAGTTGACAGACCGTTTAATTGAAGTGATACGTTTAAATGGAAAGCAAACAAAGTTTTAGCTTACATTAAAATTGTTGTAAATAAATAATTACAACAATAAGAGTAAAATATTTTGTTGTCAGATCCTATAATTTTGTCCAATGCGCTTTGTAGCTCACAAATGAAAAAAGATGATGCTAGTTTTATTTTTTTAAAAAACTTTTTTTTTTCTTAGAAATATGTTTTATTGTCCATTACAAATTATACTGGTACACAGGATTGTGAATCAAATAAATTCATTTTGCATCTCTTGACTGGTCCTATAATTTTGTCCAGGACTGTATTTATTAATCACTTTGTGCCTACAAAAAGCGAACGAAGTGAAAAACAATTCATAGCTACACATTTAATGGGAGGATGACATAATGCAAATCATCTCAATAAATACGTTGACTTATTTACATTTGCTAAGGTAAGGTCAATGTCTCATAGCATTAACTTCGGAAGGTGTTGAGTAAACAAGCTGTCGATTTAAAGACATGTTGAGAACAGTCCGTCCCAAATGTTCTATAGGCTTTAGCAAAAACAGCTAAACTGTAACCCTTGGTAAGTAAATCAATTTTGGATAATACAGGAGGTTTTACAAACAGTATGCTAAGCCAGCTTTTTTTTTTTTTTTTTAAAAAAATCTCTACATTAAGCTGCGAATTCTTTCAAGCGAGCCTGACTCACTTCTGAGTTGCTCTAACGTAGAAATTCATTTTGTGGAAGTTCCTGAACTGGTGCTTCCTTTTAAAACCCTTGTGCACTGCCGTTGGCTTTATCGTACACATTGTGCAAGTCCGTATATTTTTTCCATTTTGGCATTCTTTATACAAAAATATTCATCTTTTTACCAGGCTTTATTATGTACTTCATATTCTTGATCAATCTCAGACACTGCGAAAGGGATGGGAGAAAAGCAGTTGACCGAAATAAGTGACAGTTGTTAACATAAAATTTGCATTATCTTGCAAATGCTTCATTTGCGAATCCTTGTTGACTGACATTTTTTTTGCTTATTTTTTGTGTACTTTCATACTTAAATTATTAACATTCTATATATACAGCTAATATAAATTAAAGATCCCGATTCAGCGCCATATGTAACACGCTGATAGGTAAAATGTCATTTTGTTTTATGTTTACACCTTTAAAGTCAGAAGAAAATGATTTTCGAAATTAATACTAATAATGCCTGTTAGAGGAAAAGTTGATGCTGCAATAGGGAGAATTAGCATGACGCTCTTTGCTTTAATAACTGAATTGAACGGCATGAATTTATTGCAAGGTCAGTCAGTTCTCCTTTACATCGTTTGGAAGGAAAGGGTCACCTTAAATCAACAGTTTATGTCAACAGACATGGAGCAATAGCCTAAAAACTGTAAAGTAACATCTCTACAGAAATTGAAGCCATAATAACGAATTTTACTATGATTAGATATACGCGTTTTCGCCTACTATCTCCTATGGAGTCACACATTTCGCTCCATTCTATATAAAACTAGCACCCAACTTTCTTGCGGATTTGAAACGTTTTTTTGCCCCATTTCCTTTCTTTTTGTTGGCTTTAGTCGAGGAGAAAGCCATTTTCGAACGTCTGGTAAACATCTCTTTCTCTCTCTCTTTTCGCAATTTTTTTTTTCCATTATCTTCGGGAGCAAAAGAGATTTGTTTCGACAAAAGATTTTTATCATGACGCTCTTTTCCCTCGAAATTCTCCGGGCCTCGTCTCTTTTAACGAAAGATCTAAATCTCAATCCCGTGTTCTTTTGTTTTTATGGAGGGAGACCTAAAAAACTGTTTGTTTGCCTTTTAAACTGCTGCTGCTGCTGCTCTTTTTCACGCTCTCCGTCAAACTTTTTCTTTCAATCTCGATATTATCGCTGTCTTTTTATTTATTTTTATTTTTTTCTTTCCTGTTCCAGGCGATCTTAAGTGCTTATTTTTTATACATATTTTTTTTAATTTTATTGACATAGTCGTTAATTATTATTACGTGTTATTTTACTTCAGCACAGCCCACGACATTGCTCCTGATGTCTTTGATTTTATCTTGAACATGTTAATGACGATGGTTTGACTTATTTCATTTGAAATCCTTTTCTACTTATTTTCTTTTTTTTTATTTAATAGCTTCATCTCCAAATTGTAATAGACCAATAGGGAATTTATTTGTTTCAAAGATAACATTAAGTCATATGCAGTTCTAACATTAACTATGCTCAAAAATTTTATTTTTCGCCATGTGATTTTTATCGTAAAGAATAATTTCGCTTTAATTTTAAATATTAGGTGTGGTTTCTAAATATCTTTCTATTAAATGTTTTCATTTTTGATTCTGTTTCTTGAGAATTTAGCTTCTTTATAAGAGGATTTTCATTTTACTTATGCTTTCAGTTTGAATTAGCATTTGGGGAATCTTATATTTATAACATCAACGAATAAATTTTTTTCTTATAAAATATTCTAACCCTATAAGACATTATTTAGTCGTGGTTTCATTCTTTACTAAGCCTTTCATTAAAGTTGAATCGTACAGCTTTCGGTTTAGAATTTGTTATGCATTAATAATATGAACGGTGAGGTAAAGTAAGACAACTTTAATACTTTAATGAAATTTATTTTATAACCTCGACTAAAATTATTATTATTATTTAAAAATGAGCGTCCCTTTGGGATATTTAAAGCAGATCAGTTTTACTCATTTGTGGTCGATAAATATAATTAGAAATGGCTTAAGTAGCATGCAGTGTATGTTAAAAACTGACTATTGAGTCTTTAGGGTAGATTATTTTACTAGATTTAGCATTATATGGAAAATATATTTTACGAGATAAGCAAGATTCATATTGTTTTGTATTTATAAGTGAATCTGCTTTGAATATCTGCATTAAGCTAAGTTTTATAAAAACTTGCTGGACGATTTTCATCGACCAAATCTTTATAAAATCCCTTATCTGTGACAATAGAATAGCATATGAACTTCCGATATGAACTTTTAAGTGAATTTCACCATTTTCACCAAGGCTGAGGAATTTTATATGTTGTTTTTTTATGATCCATCGAAGTCCACGTTTTATACTTCGTCGACTCTCCATTGACATTGGATTACAACAATTCTATTGAAAACCAATCAGGAAAAAAATCAAACATTGTGGATAAATGATAGTAGAGAGAAAAACCTCTCAGAATGATGGTCACAAAGTGACTGACGTATCTGTTACATCAAAATATTTTTGTGGACAAGAAGTTTTAGTTTTTCCGATCATATCAATTCTATTGGCGATTGAGAATTGAAACCGTGTGGAATTTTCAATAATTTCTGTCTCATTGTCTTTTGAATTAAAAAAACATCCTTTGGAGATTCAGAATCGAAGCTATATGACCTTCTTTCAACGAACTCTCTATGGACTTTCAGTAGCAAACTCCCTATATTATTTATCTATTCTTATTTCAGATTTTTTTATATGTAAAAAACGTTCTTTTGCTTTTAAAAGAAAGCTTATATTGGCTTTGCACGTGTTGACATTGGAAAAAAAGTTAATACGGGTTAATACGAGTAGTTAAAGATCACATTACTGCTATTCCCATAATTCCGACCCCATTGGGACAATGTCTTCCCAAACTTCTTAGTAATGCACATCTTACCTAGTGATATCTGCATACCGTAGGTCACCTCCAACTCCAGTGGATCAATCCAAACTAGAGTGATCAATATGACCAAATTTCGTCTTACCAGAACTACCGAAAAAGCAATAAAAATTTTTCCACAAAGATATATTTAAATTTATTACAATTATTACTACACTGCTGCCCTTCTAATTCGCGATTGGCTATGTCGTGAAATCGGATAAGTCGCGGTCAATGGCTGGACCCGTGGTTTTTTTTTTTTTTGTTTTGGTTTTTTTGGGGGGGTTTTTTATAGTGAGAGGGAGAAAACAGCTCTTAAATTCGGACTACTGTTATAAGTGGAGTCTACTACATGAGGAAGCCAAGTCATCCAACGACGTTAGTCATTGGCTCTGGGAAGGGTGAACTATGTAAAATGTTCTCACTGGCTCTTTGGATGAGGCAATCGATTTACGACGATCTTTCAGTTGTCTTCTGGTTTTGAGCAATTCAGGGTGAGAGCAGTGACGAAGATGAGGATGAGCCAAATCCTCAACCACCCAAACTTATAGCTGTTATCTCTGGACTGCAACAGCATCAGAAGATACATGCATTACATTTAAAAGTAATTTTAGAAATTCCCCAAAAGAAAAAGAGGGAACAACGAAGAAATTAATAATGGATTATTTTGTTCAAAATTCATCATAATTACGAATCGTATGTTATTTTTTCTTCTTCTATTATTGTATTTAAAACGATTCATGTATGATAAATAGTAATAATGAGATAAATTTATTAGTTAAATTAGTATGCAGTTAAAACCTATTAAAGATGAAATGATCATGTTATTGTCATTTAAACATAGAGGCGCCATCGTCGTGGAACAGTAAATTCGCTATGTCGCATTCGCTAAGTCGCGTAAGGTGAAATCTTGGCTCCAGACATTCGCGACATAAGGGGGCTGCAGTGTACTAATAAAACAGTTTCTTCAATTTTTAATCAATTTTATTTTTATTACATAAATACCTTGCATTTTATAATTAATTTGTACTGCAGTTACAAAATACTTCTGATTCGTGTGAATTTCTTATACAACTGGTATTCGGATGAGTTGGAGTGTGAGTTGATAGGCATCGTTGGACGTCCGCGGTCGGCCATGATGGCACCAAACGTGCAAGCGGTTAAGAATGCCATTACGACAAGATCAATATGCAAGACACAAGAAAACGTACCAAAACAAATTCCTGGCCTCATACATTATTCTCCTGCAAGAATAACTTTAATAACTGTCACCGTTTGCCTGTGTTCCATTTTTAAAACCGTATCAACAACACGGAATTAACAGCAAGAGTCAACTTCTGTTAATTTAATTGTATCCTTCATATATGTGACCTAACCAGCAGTGTCTTAATGCCAGAAAACGATCAAATTAGGGCATTGTTAGAGGCTTTTCCCTTTAAAAATCCAGCAGTAAAAAGACAGATGGAGTTGATCATTACATGGATCTGAGGGCCCGAATAAGCACACACAAACACAATGTATGTTGTAGAGAAGAAAATTTACGTTTTTTCCAAAGAAATTTTTCACCAAAGAATCTTAATCATTTCCCTAATTGAAATTAAATTAGCGCCTGCTCATTCATTTGCGTTCCTCATGCACGTCTGCACACAATAAAGGATGTTTTTCCTTTAGGAAACTGAAGCTGTTATTATTAATGACCGGTGACGTCTGGCAATAAAACACGGCGAAAATATCCGTAATTAAGGAGGAGAGCGACTTTTCATCATCCTCTTCTCGCTATTATTGATCAGTGTATCCGCCAAGACAAGGGGTGGCTAAAAAAAAATATATAAAAAAAATACTCACACATAGAGAGGGCTGTTGTTGAGTATTTATTCTGCTTATTTATTTATTTTTTTTTTTCCTCTATCTAAAGGGCCTCATATTTCACTCTTAATTTATCGGCCAAAGTAGAAGCACGATAAGGCGGAGAGCGTAGGGCGGAGGCGAATTAGCCAATGGCAGGGAAATGATGGCCGAGGAATCCATTCGTTTTCCTCCCCCTTTCTAACGTAATTCCAGTTGACTATTTCGAAGAACAAACAGAACCATTCACGGTTGGATGTCTATTGGCTGCGAACTGACGATTAATGATTAGCCGAGCGGAAGGAGTCGTAAGAAGTCAGGCTGACGGAAAAGGAGAATGACGGAAAGTACTGCTGCCGCTGTTGTTCGTTAAGCGGCAGAGACGTGATCGTCATCGCTAAGTTAGGACATTTGGAACGAACCCACAAAGAAGTCTACTCAGACAAGTAGGCTCTACAATCGACTCACAATTAAAAAGTCGACAACAAGCGAGTATTTTTTTTATTATTATTGGGCATTATGTGGGTAGCAAATTAGACAAGGACCTAATTAGCGGGCGTAAAAGGGCTTTATGCCTCCTTCCATTGTAGAACAGTTGTTTTCTAATTTCTTGACATTTCCACATTTTCATTAACTCGATTAATGATGAACAACTACATGAAGCAACTTAATATAGAGTAGTATAAATTAAATATTCGAAACTTTAATTTTTAAATTTTATTTCAATTTAAATTATCTATTAAATAGGGCTCGTGACTTAAATGGGTTGATCACGTCATGAGGAGGGAGGACCATTATATGGGAAAGAAGGTAATGAGGAGACAAGGAAAACAGGGAGACAAGGAAAAGCTGAAAAGATGTCATTAGCAAAGACATGGAAGAGAAGACTCTAGATGTAGAACTGGTGGAGAATCGCACACTTTGGAAAAGCGCCCCCACATAAGAGAATGGGATAAGCTGTGAGAAGAAAATCTATTCAACTGTCATCGAATAAAAGTGCAGTCATCCAAGTTATTTGTGCCCAATACATGGTATTAAGAAATTAAAAGCATAATTTATAAACCGATAAAAAATTATATCGCGCATCTTAGCTAGAGATAAAAAATGTTCAACATACGAGGGGTAAGTCAATTCTTATCCGAGCACAATTTTTATAATTTACTTCAACAAAAGCAGAGACCTTACAATCTATCCCCATGCTTTTCAATACACTTGTTTCAGTGTTCCAGAAACTTTTGGATGCCCGCAGAAAAAAAAAGCCTTTGGCTGAGCAGCAAGCCACTCACGCACCGCTTCCTTCACTTGTTCACGCTTGTCCGACCATGTTGGAATTTCTCGATCCATTCGTAAACACTTCGCCATGATAAAGCACTGCCCCCATATTGTGCTGATTCTCTTCGATGGATTTCCGAAGAAGCATTATGTCTCCGAAGTATATAAAGTAGGTTGAGTCGCAGAAATTCTGATATTACTTGAATGAGTTCATCAAATGACAGTCATTTTAGCCTCTAGAATTGAGCGTAATGGATAAGCT
Organism: Rhysida immarginata; assembly: GCA_023313115.1. Taxonomy (NCBI): domain Eukaryota; kingdom Metazoa; phylum Arthropoda; class Chilopoda; order Scolopendromorpha; family Scolopendridae; genus Rhysida; species Rhysida immarginata. Next base: position 89,773 of record JAHWFO010097394.1, read on the forward strand.
CGATGATTCTTTAGGAATGAGTACAACGTAATTTTCATTTTAAATACTTTCTGGCTCTAAATCAATGCTCTCTCCGTGTTTTCCAAAATCTAATTTAAATATATACAATTTGCTACACGGATGAAAAGCATTAATAAGTTGCTTACAGCTATCCGACTGAGTACGTGTAGTGCCATCTAATCAGATAAAAAAATCACGTATAAATCGATTTTAAACCTGCCAAGTGACACTTTTCAACATTGCATAATGAAAATGTTCCTTACAATGTTTCTAATACGTATGTGGTGGCTTGAGCCTTAGGCGCTGCGTCTTCATTGAAGAGGAATAAATGACGTTCGATGATGTGAGCATTTCGCCATTCATGACAACGCGACTTCAATTAGTTACCGAGCAACAAGAATCTTCATTAATTCAAAATAATTGCTCGCCAACCACAATCCCTGATCCCTGGAGGAAGATGAATAAAATTGTCTCTTGCTAGCTTATCTTGTCAGACGTCCTCAGAAAGAGTCTTCGAGCAAGGAATCATACCACTCGACCGAAAATAACCGTCTCCGCAATTTATCAAAGGACTTTCGCAAATAAGTGCGCTGAACTGGTTTTGTAAGAGTCATTTCTCACGTAATCGACTACAGATCACTGGGACCAAACAAACATTTTCTTTACATTAGATTTATTAAAGAAATTTATTAGTATTGGGGTGCAGTCATCAATAATATGTTTGTACTCAAATTATTTTATAGTAATTAATTTTATTATAAAGACTGATGTTTTTGGAATGTTCCTTAGAGATCCCTCTGCCTATATCGTAGAGCAGTGGCTCCTAATCTGGGGATCTTGGCCCTCTGGGGGTTGTGAAAGGTTTTTTTTTGGGGGGAAGGGATCGCCAAAGTGATTTTTTTTATTTGCATTTATTTTTATAGAAGATTTAGAGATTTTTTATTCGGTTATGCCATCCTGCTAAAATGCCTTTTTTTTATTCAAATTTTGAGGTAGAGGGTCGCAAGTTACTTAAGTTTTAGAAAAGGAGGTAGTGATTCGAAAAAGGTTGGGAACCACCGCGATAGAGGATTTAGACAACTTGTGTATGTTTTAATTTGAAAGTTACTTATTTCTTGGCAGCAGTTTCTTTTATCACTGACCTCGAAAAATATTGGGTTGGAAAGGAAGTTCCGCACAATCACTCAAAATACGAATCCATGGCGGTGGAAGTATGTGTAAGCACAATGACGTCTAATCGAATCGTTGTTTCCTTGGAGACACTATGGACGCCTGCACAAAACTCCTGTCCAAGAAGCGTCGTTTTGATTGGTTGAACAACGTTATCACTGCAGATTAGAATGGTGCAGATCACTGTACTCGAACGTTTCACCCAAGAGGAGTTGGACAGACAGCACCACGCAGAGAGAGGCCGCCCTGCATCAAATGAAGCACATGGTTTGTGTCTAGTGGGATGTGAGAAGCGTGATTCACTGGGAAATGCTGCCACACAATCGTACCATCAACGCCCACGTATACTGCGAACAACTGCAACATCTGGCAGACGCAATTGCAGAAAAATGTCCTAAAATGACCGATGCCATCTTTCTTCATTTTTCTTGCGACCACACGTTGCAAATGTGACTCGTCCAAAACTTCTGAAGCTGGAGTGGGAAGTTCTATCTCACCCACCATACTCGCTCGACCTTGCGCTTACAAACTATTACTTATTCTGGGCAGTGCAGAACTTTTTGAATGACAAAAACTTCGCAGCCGATGCAGACCTCACAATTGCAGTAGATGACTTCCACACAATGTATCCACGATCTACCCTGTCGTTGGCAGCAGGTGTTCGGCGGTGAATACATTGAAGCTTGATAAGCGCCTTTCGCCGTATTTTTCCAGGTATTTCGTTATTAATAAACATTGTGCGGGAATTTCTTATCAACCCAATAAATTCAGTCGCCACCTTCTGATGACGAAGCATTGCAGTCGAATCTCTCGCCATCACGTAAGTGGATTTTTCCAGTAAATACAGGGTTTCCGAAAAGAATGATATCATTTTTTGATTTTATAACTTTGATTTGACTGGGAACTTAGTTTTTTTATTACGACGAACAGGCCGTATCAAATTCCTGTTGGCAGTACTGTTTTTTAACTATACCACATTGCGGTAAGCATTTCGAAGTTTGATGTAAACATGGTGTCTGTACAAGAAAAAGTTCAGTGACGGTCCACAAATATCCGAAACTAATGGACGTACACGCCGCCTGAATAAAAACGATTAGCGAGATTTATGCTCCCAGTAAACTATCCAAGTTTCACCCCAAGTTTCGTGGAGATAGGTGGCATACGAGCCGAGCATGCGAACAAAGGTCGTGTGCGCTCTCTTTCCCATGGTGTAGTGTGGTTCGTGGAATTTAAGTGTATTGTCACTGTCTAGCGCTAGTTTATACAATTTTAACAAAGGTTAAAACATTAACATCCTAATGCCATCTAATAAAAAATTGTTAAATCATGAAATGTTGTCATTTCTTTTTTCGGACACCCCGTATGTATTATTTGTCATTATATATTTTTTTTCAATATTCTACTTGGAGTCATCAGTATTCTCTTCCGTTTTCTCCTAACAAGGCTAATGTAGCTGTTTCGTTGTTGCATCATAGACGATCGTAGTTCCATTTTTTTATCTATCTACGTCATTTATTAGCTCAATTAACTGCATTGTTTTCTCTAAATTCTTCGGTGCTTTTCACTTAACTGTGTTTGAAACTTTTAGCTTAACAGTCTCTTCAGAAGTTGCTCAGTTAAGGATAATATCTTGGAAAAGAGGATCTTCTGTATTGTTTTTAATAATGAAGTTTAATCAGTCCTTACAATATCATAATACCTTTTCTATGATTATCAATACTTAATGAAGGAAGTAATCTTTCCGACCGGTTTCTCCATTTATTCCTGACTTCTTCAGAGCAAATGAAGAGGTTTTAGAGAATAAATGACAAAGCCAGCCGGAGAGATTACTTCCGTCATAATGTATTGTAAATCCTCAGGAAACTTCTTAAGGATATGTTTTACTTCATGGAAGTTTATGGTGATTGATATTATTTAAACAAGGTGCGACAGTGAAACGAGCAACAATTAGCGAAAAAGCACTGACACCACTTATGAATTCGAATTTTAATATTAATTATATACAATAAGTTACAACTTTGGAAAAAGTAAATATACCTCAATGCTGCTGCGTTTTCATTCAATTTACTGTTACCTGTAAAGATGTATTATTTCGAGAGCAGTTTTTTTTTTTAAATTCGCATTCCCATATTAAAGAATAGGAGTGCATGTGCTTTAATGCTCTGGTGGTGTTGCTTTAAATTTTCCGCTTGTGGAACATTTCAGCATCATCATACAGAATAGCTTTGTGTTGCCTCGTGTCTGCGCACACGCGTGCTCGAGCGCTACAGCCCGAATCACTTTCATTTGAACATGCCTTATAATTAGCCTACATTATGACAAGAGTAGTTGGTGTTGGCCAATCGTTAACCAGCAGAGGTTTAGGCTCGTATACAGAATGAGCACTAATGAGACCATTGTTGAATACAAATTCCATGTTATTAGCACCTTTAACAAAAAGCTACTTATAAGAATTCACGCTTGGTCCGTCTGGCCATCTGTCCGCCGTTTGCACGATAACTTGAAAACGGATTAACTTTTTCAAATTCTGTTTTCAGAAATATGGCCGTCAAGATCTTAATTCACTGTATCAACTTTCAAGGATTTTTCGTGGATCCCTTCAAGTCGAATTCACCTGCTAAAAGAGTGACCGTAAAGAATATCAAGATAATGGCATGTCAAATAACAATCGATTCGTCAAAAATGAATACACTGTTACTTTCTGTTCACTGTTTATCTTTTAAGCATTAGTGACGTAAGCTTAATCGCTTTATCGAAGCACGATTGCTCTTATTTCTACATTTTTTGAGGTAGAAGGTTGAAACTCGGAATGTAGCTTACTAAGGGCATGTCCACCTTCACAATTTATTTTGGTTTTGATTGGTGCACTGGGGTCGGAATTACAGGGATGGGAGTCAGAGTGGACTATGTGATCTATGTGTTATTTAGGTACGTAAAGGAGTGAAATTCAGTATCCAGATACCTCTAGGCAAGATCTGCATTACTATGAAGCTTTAAGCCAAATTGTTCCAGTCGAGTCAGAGTTGCGGAGGTAAAAAGTGCAGATAAAGGGGTAAAAATAGATGACCGCAGGGTTCGCTATTGCCTTACCCTACTTGGAGGAGGGGGTTAATTTCTTGTTATTAAATTTATTAATGTTTATCAGTTTCACAGCTAAAGCTCCTCCTTGGAATGTTTACAAGATTTTATTGAATTTGTACTCAACAATGGTTAGAGCAAGAGCATTAGCGCTCATTCCGAATACAGGCCTCAACCTTCGCTTCAATTATGCTTCTGCAAAGGATAATAGGCCTACGCGGAAATAACGGTGTGTCATCTTTTTTTTTTTTTTGAACAATTTTATTTTCATTCGCAGTAAATATTTATTATTCGTTTGAAATGAAGTTTTTCTTTCTTGTGTCACTTACAGTATATGATGAGCATATATTGAGGACATCCATCTTCTTTTATGTGTTCAACTCCAGAATTCAATTAAAGTAAGAAACATCAATTTCACTATTCCGAAGACGCATGACAGTTTTATCCTTCGAATTTAAATTTGACAATATCTCAAACAAAGAAGATTTGTTCTGACAAAACATACTCGACTTTGTTCGAGATTCCAAATCCGTCTTAAGACCTTCCGCATTAACAACGAGACATTCATAAAAGTTATGCTTAAAATAATATTTTGAACTTTGGTGGCTTATGAATTTTAAACTTTCTCGTCTTGGACAGCAAAGCTTCCATAAATCAGAACCATAGGCGTAGATGGAATCAGATTTTCATAAAATAACGTGATGGTAATGAAGGGAATGGCGAAATTGGAAGCAAAACAAAAAGATTCATGAAAATATCAAGACACCTTGGCGACGATTTCATCGATCCGTAACAGCAAAATTGACAAACCAGGCTCGAGGAGTTTTCATCAAATCAACTGCAGCAAGTTGCTCGATTTCATTTCAGTTCAAGATCCAATATTAATTAACAAGGCCGGTTTTTAGGAATATTTTTATATAAGAAAGAACTCAGTGCGCTCTTCATGTTAGGGCATCCCATTTTGAGACAGGTAAAGAAGTTTAAGTATCTCGGGAAGTTGTGATGGGCAGCAAAACAAAGAATTGGATGCTCAGATCGGTGCAGCAAACTCTGTCAGACGCGAAATGTGGCGTTCCATGGTAACGATACGTGAGCTAGGAAACAAAGCCAAACTCTTCGTTTTCAAATCTATTATTGTCACCATTCTCACCTATGGTGATGAGTCTTGGATGCAAGCGGTTGAAATGAGATTCCTTAGTATGGCAAGTATGATCCTATTAGGTAGAGTGCACCGCACCACGATAAGAGAATCCTTTAGGTCTTGAGTCGTTAGGTGAGACGTTAGACCGCATTGAGAGGTCTTAGTTGCGTTAATACATGGTACGGCTACTGCAAACTGACCAACATATGTATAATCAGTTTATAGGCAGTTATTTTCCATGCCGGTGGGTAAGAGACCAAAGGGTCAGCCTATAATCAGATGTTTACACTACATGGAGAATCTGGGTTCGAGTCGCTTGGATATTACCTTTAAGGACAATTGCGGGCGCTAGGACCCTCCATAGAGCTTCTCCCGCCACGCCCCTAAAAGTAAGAAACTGTAATGTGGAATTTCCTGCAAAGAAAGAAAAAGCCTCTAACCACAATAAAAATCCGAGATGCGATATGTCATACACATAATTCGAAGGCCATGCCATCATTCTCAACGGCAAGGTTGTGACTCTTGAGACGTTTTTTGTGGTTAGAAGATTTTTCTATATAGGCAATTTCATGCCACATTCCTTCTTATTTTTTTATTCCTCCCATCTTGCAAGCTGACCTGCCGCCACAAGGCTACAGCCTCGCACGATTGTGCATTAATCACATAACACTCTTTTAAAATCGGGGTGAATTGTGTTTCTAATACCCTTCAGACGATGTCTGAAACTTTGACCTGATAGCTTACGCTGGTTAAATAGCTAGATTTGAAACCGCAAAAATTTACTTCCAATGTTTGAAGCACATCATCCATAAGAAACTTACTCAAGCAGATCTCCATTTCGTCATCTAAGACAGCGAACGTACTATATCCTTCCTGCCTCCAAATTATTGCCCTCCAGCTCGTGCCATCACCGGACATCTCATTCGGAAATCCTATAATGATGCTATAGGATTTATGTGGTTCTGTTTTACGTCAGATGCCGACAACTTATTACAGTGCGTGCGTCGATTTTCAATGGGCTGCATCTACTCTGCACGATTTGGTGCTCTGGCAGCGAATCCACGAAATACAGCAAAGGTTAACATGATTTGAAGTCTCTGCAGGAATAGAGCTACACGCTATCATTGCCGTTTCATAGCGTTTATGAGGATTTTATGACCGATTGTCGTATGTTGCATTTGGCAAGAAGAGAGTAGAATCTCCTACAACGCTTAACGCCAAACTATACGTACAAGATCCATTCATTTGGCATTTTTCTATAATGCATCGAGAATTTCAGCCACCGATATGCTATCAGCAGCCATACTTGCTACGGACTGACAGCTTTAGAGCACTGTTCACCTCTTCTCATACCAAACAAAGAAGCGCTGCTTCTGAACGCGTCAATGCAATGGACTCAATGCAACTTTCTTCTCTGCAGCAAAACAGGCTTCGCATAGATAAGCAGGTGACGCCACTCGCGAACGTTCCTTCTCTGGCTCTAGGGATGAGAGGGATTTGGCCCCCGTCCCGTGCCCCCCCCCTCCCTCGAGCAACAACTGCATCATTTCCGCATCTGTCAATGCGTTCCAATTACGGTCGTTGAGAGACGTTTTCATTGATGATGATTTCAATTACTTGACTTCCGATAAAAAAATGTCAAGAGGAAGAGAGTGAGAGAGCGAGGAAAGAAAAAACTGACAAACAACAGCGCCAGTCGCCGAAAAATACGAAGACGATCCGGAGGAGAGAGAGAGAGTGTTATCCAATTGGTGTAGGAAAAAAAAGGCGATAGAGGCAGACAGTGCCAACTCCATTCAACATGACCCACACAAAGAACCTTTGTAAAGTTATTTTGACAACGAAATAAAAAAATTATCAAACGCATCTCCTTATAATTACACAATGGCGTTAATCTGAATCTGTCTGCACAAGGGGAGTCATTGTAGTTATATTATGGATTTCGTAACCTCCTATAAAAATTCGATCGTTTCATTTATCAGAAAAGAAGAAAAATAACAAGATACAAGAATAAATACATGTAAGATAAAATTTATGAAACATAAAAAGCGTAAACCAAAATCTAAACATTTCTCAAATTTACAAAGCTGGGTTAGGAGTAAAGATATCCAACGATTTGAATCCAAACCTCATCAATATAATGGAAGAAGGCGGAATCATGTATCGTTATACGGTACAAAAATGAGTCCCCCCCCCCTTTTATTTTCGCAGATATGTCAATTTTGATGAATCCAATGAATAGAAAGTTGTGGGTGACCTATCCCAAATATGCAAATTAGGAAACATTCAAATCCCATCTTAAAAACCGTAGGAGATACACGAAAAATTCCAATTGAAGACTTATTCAGCATGGAATTCCGAACAAAACAAAAAAAAAATTCCAAAATCCGATGAACGGATCACCAACAATCCAAAGCAGAAGACCATGTTGACCATTTCAGGAACAGTGTAGCTTGCTATCCTGGAATTGTTCTGTCTTGTGTATGCTGACACATACCTTTTATTTGCTTTTCCTCATGAAAGTGAATGTTATTATGGTAATTTCTTAATTTGCATGTTGAACATTCAAATGTCTTTGTGAAGTGCATAAGGAGGTAACTAATAAATTCAACATGTGATTGTTGGTGATCCGTTCATCGGATTTTGGAATTTTTTTTGTTTTGTTCGGAATTCCATGCTGAGCAAGTCTTCAATTGGAATTTTTAGTGTATCTGTTACGGTTTTTAAGATAGGATTTGAATGTGTCCTAATTTGCATATTGGGGATGATGAAAAGTGCACCATGGGATAGGTCACTCACAACTTCTTATATATTTGACTCATCAAAATTGCCATATCTGGTTCGTTTAGGAAAATAAAAGGGGGGTGGACTCATTTTTTGTATCCACCCTGTGTATCCGAATGTGTTAAAACAAATATTATTGTCAGTATTCATCTGCAAAACCTTCTAACATTTCCTCCAACAAATATAAAAATGCCTCCTTCCACTGCCAGAGAGTAATTGTGTTTCCTTTGTCCGCAGATACAATAAGAATCAATTTTAAGAAATCACCGACAGACACAAAAAGAAGTCGAAACAATTACTCGTAAAATCCAACGTAAACAAAGAAAATCAGAAAACTTTCATCTCGTTATATAACTTAATCTCATTTCCCTTAGGAATAAATGCGACTATTTAAAAGAAAGACATTCGGGTCGATTTCAGAACCCAATTTCTCCGGCAAGATAATTCTAAAAATTAAAAAAACTTTTTACATAGTAGAAGGTGCCAATTAAAATGCAAATCGTGTGACAAGAGTACGTCTACAAGATTTGAACCTTGCCCAGATATTCCGATATTTCTTCAATTAGTTATTCAAACCCTCGCCAGAATCCCCTGCTGTTTCTCTTCGTAATAGACAAATTTTTCAGCTATCCCTCAGGAATGAATTGAAATTAATGTTTAATTTAAAGCGCTTGGTTGGCCTAAATTAAGATGCTCCCTGTGCTTCTCAAAATCTAATTTAAATACATCAATGAAGAATGTTAAACGTTTGCTTAATCAGACGCTCTGTGCAGTCGTTGTAGCGACAATTCTACTGAAAGCTCAGGTATAAATTAATTTTGAACCCGGCAAATGAATTTTTTTTTCTTATTAAAAAAATAATAAAAATATGAAATGGAGAGAGTATCTATTTGTAACAGAATGAATTTTAATGCGGAGACGCGTTTCGGTCAGTGACCATCCTCAGTCAAAAGTATAGAAATGCTAGTTTTTGCTTTAAAAAAATAATAAATAAGAGCCTCCACTCCACCACCCAGTTCGTATTAGTGGAACCATTAAAAGGGAGCCAGAGAGGGGAAGCTCTCTCTTTTACAAATAAAGTTAGCAATCGCTAGCAGTTCTAATTAGTTGATTCGTTAGGCTTTTGGATGCGTCAAAGTCTAGGTCATTTTAAGCCATATTCATATAATATTCATATAATACTAATATCTTTACGCATTTCTGAAATAATTCTACATAACTACAAGGGATTCGAGAACTGTAAAACTACATCCCAGGCTCTCGGTTAACGGGTCAGTTCTAGCATTTCTTACTCTAACCGAAACGCGTTTCCGCATTAAAATTTATTCTGTTGCAGTAGATCCTGTCTCCATTTCAAGGTTTTCTGCAACATGGACCCAAATTAACCATTAAAAAGAATAGATATAGTGAGTGCTTGACCGGCTGCATTTTTGACAATTAGGTTTTGTTAAAGAAAAATAAATTGTTGTTTGTTGAAGCGAAATGTTTAACACAACAATAAAAATAATTAAAAATTAAACACAAAAAAAGAGTTAGAAACAGAATTAGAAAGGGGTGATATCATTTTAAGAAAATCAAAACTCAGCTTCTTTCACCTGGATTACAATAAAAATTTCAGGGTCGCTGATAGTTAACAATGTACATGTTTTATTGAAAATTTCTTTTTCAATAAACATCTACATTAAATACAGCGCTTTTCACCGTGCTTTATTGAAGAACGTTTTAGGACATTTATCATGGTTACGTTCGGCAGAGTTTCTCAAAAATTTATTTTCAAATATTTGTTCTCGTCATCATTCATTAGTTCTTCAATAAGTACCCGACTCTTTTCTCAATTAGAGTGCGATTAGTGCTGGAAAACCCTTTGCGAAATGATTCTCCTGTTTTGCTTTTTTCCGTCCAAAATTCGAAAATGAAATATCGATTAGCAGTGACGCCTTACTGAAATCAAGGTGATACCAGTTCGGTTCCAATTACTCCAGGAAGATGCCATCTGGTTTTAATGCTCTGAATTTTTTAGACTATTAAAATTTGAATTATGTTTATTGTTGTACTCAAAATTTCTTTCAATAAATATGTCACGTGATGAAAGAGACTGTGCTCGAGAATGCAATGTAAAAATAAAATTTAATTAATAGAGTCGTAATTATTGGCATACAATCACTGATCAGCTTTATCAGAAATCCAAAAAAATAAATTGATGAAATCTAATTAGTAAAACGCAAATAATTTGGTAACGCATCCACCAATGAGGAAGTGGAGGCGTCGCTCGTAACCAACAAAGTTGAAAAATGCCAATTGAATAAACTCAAATCAACGCTTTCTCTGTGATAAGGATGAACACTTCAACTTTCAACGTCGGCGAATTGATTCCGGGAAAATGATGCATTGCACTAAGTAATTACAAAATGATGAAACCATTAGAAAACCCACACTTCAGATGATATAAAATTAGAATCTTAACTCCATAGAAAATATTAACTTTAAACAATAACAGGCAATACGCAATTCTATAAAATTCCGGAGAACTTCAATAGGCAATTAAATCTGCTTGTAAAACGGATATACTCCTGGTATCTTAGAAGAATTAACTTGAGCAATTTGGAGTTCAAGGAATAATTCAAACAGTTCAGATAGATAACATCTTTGAACGTGAAGAATAGAGTAGAAAATGTTCTTTGAGAAACAAAGACTTGTGGAACCATATAATTGAAAATTGTTACCAACATGTATACTGACTTTCTCATTCACTTGCCGGTCTGAAGTATTGCATTCTCCCGTTACTCGTACGGGCATATGATATTCTTCCTGTTTAGCACCATCCGGACAGCTAAAAATTTAAAAGCATAAAATGAAAATTTACTATCAACACTAGAAGAGCAGTCATTCAAACGAAAATGTACGACAGGGTTAGGAGACTCTTCTATTGGAACCAGTGAGGGGACGAGTGACTGCGCCAAATTTCCTTTTAACGAAACCCTTATCCTTTGACTTTTCTAATGCATAACGGTCGTCATTTAAAGAGCAATTACCAACACTAATTAAACTAGATTTCTCAGTTTTAGAAAAATCAAACTCTTGTTCAGAGATTAAATTGACATAAGATTCATGCTTACAAGGCTCACCCCTCTGGTTGCTGAATGTGCTCCATCTGTCTCCTCGTATAGGTTCCTATCTCCTCTTTAGTGAAATCGCTTCTCCTCCTAGGCTCACATCGTGTTGGCTACGATGTAAATCCCCAGGTAACAATATTCAAGGTAAAGAAGAAGTAAATAATTTATAAAAAACTCAGGAAAAAAATTTTCGTTGTGACATTATGGACATTATAATATATTAAAATCAACCGATCAGTTAACTCACAAAGTCCAATGGGAGAGCACAGTCCTATTCAATTTGCAATATAAGATCTTATAGTTCCATCTCTCCACTTGCTGAAGTTTTAAGTCTCTCAGCCAGCGAATAATCCTGTATCTACCGAATGCACAACTTCTGTACACCGTAACACAGGAACGCTTGTACAATTTCTTTCTCCAAACTAAGGATTCAACTTGTGCCCGTTGAAACATTCATATAGGGCAGTGGAAGGGGGCCTTCGAGGCCTGCATTGCAAGTGGTCGTCATTCTTAGGGTGCGCCAAATTGTCTTCTTTTTCCATTTGTTTGGGGCGCCCATTCGGCTTTGCAGACCTCTTTCAATGAAAATTTCGAGCAGTTTTCCATAAACGACAATGATAGCAGCTACAAACGGTAGGAAAAACTTTCAGATATCATTTTTTAAAATAGGTTTTAATTCATACAGATATGTAAGACATACTATTGGAAAGAGATTGGATACACAACTTGAAGCGTATTTCTGATAAGCGTATTTCAATACCAGTAAATGAATGAAAACGCAGCAGTATTTTCATTCATTTCATTCATTTGATCCGCAATTAACTAAGGGCCTGAAAAAAGATTTTTAGCGCTTGTAATTTAAAGATTGCATTCAAAAGTGGGAATACTGTGAAAGCACTCCTAGTGCCATCCCACCTCTGGAAAAGTCGGCAAATTATTTAATTATTTCAATGTGATTTTTGTGAAAAAAAACTATGTTGGTAAGAGCTCCAGAAATATTATTAAAAGATGGAAAGAGCATTTAGCTCATGTAAAATATGGCAGGTCGGACAGATGGAGCATCGCCAAACATATTTTGTAAACTGGTCACGATATTAGTTCAGATAATTTCAAGTTAAGTCTGCCAATTCAAGAAATCAATTAGACATCTTTGAGAGTATAGACGTCTAAAAAGTTATTAAATATGAACAAAGGGCCGATCTCAAACTCTGTTCTGTTTGATTTATTGAAAGATTCTGCCTTCTTATTTTCTTTCATTTTTGTTTTTGTTGCTAATTGGCTATTTATCAATATTGTCTTATTTTTAATTTTTTCTTTTCCTTTTGGTCAATTTAGTTTTACTATTTTATTTATTTGTTTATTTTATTTATTTTATTATTACTATTATTATATTTTTATTATTTTGTTATTTCGATTTTTTTTCTTTGATGTTTTTTTTTTTTTTTATTATAGTTTACGTTAAATATTTTTACTTGGTTTTTCTTTTTTGCCTTTAATTTTATTTTATTTCATTATCTTTATTATTTAATTTTAAGTTTTAGTTTACTTTCCCTCAACCTATTGACAAGATGTTTCCCCTTGGGGAAATTGGCCCATTGTTTTAACATTATCCATGAGTCGTTAATATCCCTTTCCCTTAATCAATGGGAGACATTCTTGGAAAGTTGCCCCCCACTCCCGCTCCCTAGCCTATATTTACTCTAGCTTTAAAGTTTAACCTTATTTCTTTTTTCTTTTAACTTTTGTCGTTCTGTTGAAAATGGGTACCTGTTATCCGAAATACGTATCCGATATTTCAATTTTATTCTTTGTGGATTAGAGGTTTTCTCTTTTTGGTAGCAGTATTTTGCTTTTCTATTTCAACGGTATTAATGTGTATACATGTACGATTAAATTTTGAAGTTATAAGCGGTAATGTCTGAATATTTTCATGTACTTTACAGCTTAGCAGCATTGTTGGCTTGAGGGATATTATAGTAAATTATTCATTACGCATAAAGGATACGCAAGGATACGCAAGGATACGTAAAGGATTACGCATGACTAGGCGTACGGATTTGCCGAGACAGTTCCGGTTATTAGTCCCGATCTTTGCTTTTCTGGATCCGGTTTATACAATATGTCAATAGGCCACTTAATGCTAATCGGTAAGTTGTACATATTTATCGATCAACGAGTCGGCACGAATGTGTACAATTTATTTTTTAGCATAATTTAAAGTAATAGATTTGGCGGTTTGTATTCTAGCAAATCGTGAATATTTTTCAGCGTAGACTCGATTCATTCAATATACAAACATTCATGTGATTATGCATACAAATCAGACTTAATGATAGCTATTTAATATTAATGAATTATTTCAATGTTATACGTAATACTATAAAATGGAAGGCAAAAAAAAAGATAAGCTGCTGTTATTTTAGTGTATATTACTAGACGGCAAAAGCAAGAATGGCAGTGAAGGACTATGGGGACCACTTCACGAAATAGTTGAATCACTACCGGTTTTTCTGAACACGATAATTTTCTATTGATTGTTCCTTCTTTACTTGTATGATTATCATTATGGCTCTGTGCAAAAGGACTGATTTTTTCGCTTTTCCATTCAGGATGACATTTTTTTGGATGTCTTTTGTCTAATTCATTGTACTTCCTTTGGCGTTTGTTCATGAAGCTTTGCTTCAGTTCCATCGAATATCGATACACTACACTTTTCGATTGTCGATTGCCGCAGATGACTGTAAACATCGAAACGCGTCAGTCTGTCTTATTATATTTGCCTTCAAAATTTTCTTCATTTAACAACTTAGAACCTTAATGATTTATTGTATTAAAGAGGATTACGCTTCGATTCTGCAACACGTACAGAAAGACTTAGAGCAACCCAAGATCAATGCAAATGAATAAAGATAAACATCCATCTTTCCCTGTTTTTATTTGTATCTAGAAAAGGCACCCGGCGTTCCCCGGGATAATTCCAGTTGTCGGTAAACAGAACAATCTGAAGAAGTTAAATAATAACGCATTCTGGTTTTCAGTAATTCTACAATTTCCTATTGTAGACGAAGCTCCCTTTGTTCAGATATTTCAGACGCCTGGATAACTTTTTGTCTTCTCTGACAAAAAGTTGAATTACATCAGTTTATTTTTATTTGACGGTTTAAGAGTAAAGGAGGATTCCCGATTTGCGAGTAGGGGGCCTGCTCTGCTGTTTGAGCTGATTTGTTAACTTCATGAAATCCATATGGACGTATTGTAACAGCTTTGCGATTCATTGTCCGCGGTGACTAGTTGTAAGAGCAATCCATCCTTCATTTCATATACCAGAATCAAGCAGGTGGATCAATTAAAATTCTGGGATTAATTTCTATTAGAAATCTTGTTTCAATTCCATATTGAAAATATGACTGCACAACTCACCGCAAATTATTTCATTTTTTCATTCACTTTGAAATATCAATAAACAGTATAGTGATTTTCTGGCTTTCGTTTGTTTACGGCTTTGATATCAGGTTCGCAAAAGAAAGGAGTTACCTTGTTTTCAGGGAAGCTAATTCGAGTCGCCGTGCTAACTTTTAATAAAAAGACAAACAAGCTCTCAATAGACGGGAATTACTTAATGTTATCAAAACCAAAAGTAATGATTTGGTCAGAAACAAAGCAAGTGCAAAAACATTCGAACCTCGAATCATCGATTTTGTGGGGACAAATGAGAAAAAAAAAAACGATCATGCTTCAAATGAATGAAAACCCTTAATCTACTTAAACATAGTATAGAAGCGACCTGTGATGTACCAACGTAACTTTGTTTCTTTACTGTGGTATATATACTTATTTCATAGAAAAAAATCATTTAACTAATTTTGAAACTTGGTGCGAATAAATTCCCTGATTTCCTAAACAGAACGCAGTAAGCCGTACATTTTTCTCCCCTTCCGTTTTTTGCTAATTGACTTTTCAAATCGTCGCTTATTTTTGGGACACCCGGTACAAGAAAACTAGTGGTCCCAAAATATTCTATACATATTCTATATTACATTAGAGGATATTATTTATGCACAATATTACATTATAGAATATAATTTCCACTTCCATGTAAATATAGGCTATTATTTAAAAAAAAAAAAAAAAGTCATTAATTTTCTTTATTGTTATAGAAGATTTTTTCTATCTCCGATCGCGAATGCATCACGTAATTGTGTTTCTTTTTCCTTCATGTGTATGTACCAGACTTTCTCATACCAATTTTTTTCAAATAAAGATGCGTTCTAAAGGATTGTCAATCACGTACAATCATTCCATTTTTTTTTCGGACATTATGCAAAACTACTAAAAAAAACAAAAAAAAACACGATTAATCCGAGAAAATGTCCTTTGGAACCAAAAAATTCTTAATGATAGATGCGGGAAAACGATAGATCGAGGAACGAAGGATGAGGGTTTTATTAGCATTGTTTCAATAGCAGCTGTGCAGGGACCAACGAAAAACAGCGACGGTTCCGGGAAAACTATATATCCGAGAACGATAGATCGAGATTTGACTGTACAACAATGTTTATAATAGACTTTTGCGAATAGCTCTAAATTTGCCCAAACGGTCCTCAGTGTCACGCAGCATTGTAATAAACATCGACTTCTCAATTTTGACAATCTTGTATATAGTGCTAAATTAATGGAAAATATTTCGGGCAATTAAAGATTCGAATCACTCAGTACGTTTGATTAAAAAGTGGTTTTAAGTTTTAGATGAAAATCGCACAACGTAAAGTTCAGGTGTCCATCCGGGAAGATTATCTAAATTTACCTACAATGTGTATTGCCAGTTGAACAGTTTATCTTAAAATACTCGATAGTCGATTATCCAAATGACCGTGTTGCCTCTTCTTAAATATGCAAAGAAATCCCAACTCCTGATAATGCTTCAACAGATATGTAAAAATTACTTAGGACATCTCTTTATGGATCATTAGCCCCAGATTCAGGATGCAATGAATTAAGATAAGGTTTAAACAATCGAGTTAGAAATTGCTAGCCATGAATTTCGCGAAGATTGTAGATTTTCCCAAATCTTAAAGCTGCAACGAAATTTTTTCTTTTTTCGCTTTGATTTATTTTTCTCATTGTTAACAAGAACAAATTTTATTTTAAAAACAACAATAACAGCAACAAAAGGAAACACTGATTCGGAGCAAATGTTTTCAGTCTCAGCCAGGTGGAATGAGCAAGAGGAATGCAATCGATGCGACTATCGGAGGAAGACAACAAAAAAAAAAGTTGTCAACGTCACAGCGATAATTACTCGCGATTGGTGGAACTGCCACCGTGCTGCACTCTGGCGAGACGGGAGCCATGGGTTTCCCTGCGTGGCGGGAATAAGCACGTGGTGGGCCGCATCGCCTCTCGTTATCGGTCGTTGGTCTGGAGCTGTGCAAACGCCGTCGTCTCCTCCTCCTCCTACGAGGGAAGTTCGAGTGGAGCCAAGTGAGAGGGCCACGAGGCGTCATGGCCACGAGGAGCCTCACGTGCCTCGTCCCTTTTCTGTTGGTGGCCGCCGTGGCCTCGTCGTCGAGCGTAACCGCCAGCCTCGCCTCGCAGCAGACGAACCAGTCGACGTCTGGGCTCCAGTGTCCGCCCTGCGAGAAGATCCATTGCGTGCCGCGCCGACCCGACCGACTCAAGTGTCGCGGCGGTGTCACGCTCGGCGTTTGCCACTGCTGCCCCGTATGCGCGCGGGTACACGGCGAGTCGTGCGGTGGGCAGTGGAGTTACCTCGGCCGCTGCGACAGGGGACTCTACTGCGACATCCAAGAGAATCAAGTGTGGCATCACAAGACCCAGGATGGTCAGCACCACGTCTACCACAACAAGAAGGGCATCTGCAAACCATGTGAGTAAAACGATCATCTCTCAAAATATTCGGGCGTTGTTTATTCTTGCCTAATAATTATCTTGGGTTATATCATTGCCCATCGATCTTATTACCATCATCATCTCGTACCTTATTTCTGGCTTCTTTCACAAAACCTTAAAACCCTAAATTCTTTTATAGAACAACTGGCGTCACCTCATAGAGCAATAGCGGTCTCCGCTATATCGAATTCATAAAATAGCTCGATTCAGACATAAATTCCGGCAATATGAAAAAAAAATATGTTAAAGGACCATTACTCCCGGCAATATGAAAAAAATAGTTATAAATATTAAACCGTGATGTTTAATTGGAATAAAAATTTTTTTTAAAAAATCGAGTCTTTTCTGCTTCTCCCGTCAAAACATCGCAGCGCATTATAAGCAAAACCGCGTTGTAACGAGTCTTGAACGTAATACTTTATTACTTTTTTGAATATTCAAATAGGAAATAAAGAAGAGACGTTTAATAAAAGTTATTTTTGTATATCCGTTTAGAATTCCTTGTGAAGACCGAAAATATTTCGAGAAACAAATAAACGAGATATTTACATAATATTAGTAGGCCAATTTTAGAAATATTTTTAATTTTTAGAGATTTATTTCCTTCTTAATCTTAATACATTCGACCCCTTCCTTATAAGATGGGAAACGCCAGAATCGGACATATTTCGCAAATGTCGAATATTTGACCAGTGCTAATATATATCGTGTTAATTGCATTAAATAAGCAATGCAACATTAAATCGAGTGAAAACGTACTTTGCAATGCTTTTGCAGTTTGTTTTTTTTTTTAAATCCTGTGACATTTCAGTTTTAAGCAATTTCTAATGTCTTAGATAAAAAAAAATTAAACAATGATTTTGCTTATAAATTTATTGATTATTTTACGGGGGGCGGGGGATGATTATCCTTTTAATAATTAAATAACTAAGTTTTACAATCCTCAACATTGAGAAAAAAATTAAATAAATATTAAATGATAAGCGCAGTTAAAACTTACTAATTATGTTACTTTTATTAAATAAAAAGAAAATGAAAAATAGAAACTCATGTTTCACGACTCGGATTCGAACCAGGAACCACGGTGGCTCATTTGGTAAAGCAACGAGCTTACAGATGCTCGTAGTTCTTTGTTCGAATTCAGCCATGGATCATGTATTTCATTATAATTGAGCTTTCGGAAAAAAATATTCATAGACCCTAATTAATAAAATTAAATCAGAAGCTACCAATTAATTTTAATAAATTATCATGGAGGCTGTTAGCTCAAAATCCACATTTAAATATTATGCCATTACATAATCATATGAAAAATAAATCTATATTAAAATTATAATTATGTCCAAAATAAGTATCATCTATTAAGAATCTTGTGCTCATCTAGATTTTTATTCCGCACTATAAGAAACTCGGCAATATTTATTTGAAGTTCCTCATTTATTTCTAAATATTTTCCATGTAGCGCAATTAATGAAACAATATTTGGAACAATCTTTCCTTTGAATTGATGAGTAAGGTTAAACAATGTACTTCATTAACCTGCATCAACTCATGTGTTCACCTTTATCTTTGTTTGAAAGATTATAGTAACATGCAGCAATAATAAGCTACAAGTTGTGAAATTAAGGTGTTGTACGGGCCAAGTGAAGTCTGTAGTTTTACATGTCAACGACAGAAGCGAATTTAAGTAGAGCTCCAAAAGATTTAATGGAATTTGTACTTTTTATTTTCTTCATATTTTATTCCTGGAAGAGTGCTTCCAAAGAATAATAATAATAATAATAATAATAATAATAATAATAATAATAATAA
>JAHWFO010097394.1:108790-131859 GCA_023313115.1 Rhysida immarginata
TAATAATAATAATAATAATAATAATAATAATAATAATAATAATAATATTTAGTATTTTAGTTTATTTCCTTTCGGTATTGATTATTTTAAAACTTTATTATTTAATTATCAAAACATTTCTGAACGTTTAATTTTTCAGTTTTTTAAGTAAGTTTCATTCTCAACATTTAGAGGATTAAAAATCGTGAATGAATGCCAAAGAAATCCATAAACGCATGAAAAAGGAAAGCGATTGCCGTCCTATCTAATGCAAATTCTCGAAGACGTAAAATTCAATAAACCGGAATCTAAAAGTTTTGAGTATAGAGAAATTTTAATAAATCAATATTTTCATTTCTGATTTTTTAGAGACATTATTCTCTTTCAAAATGGGATTAACAAATATAGCTTCCTGCAACACAAATATTTCCTTTTTATTATAATAAAATAATTATTTAAAATTTCCAAAACAAAAGACGTTCGAAAACAGAGCGACCATAAATTAGTCAGTTTCTTTTTCTATTATTACGCCATTCGAACTGCCATCCAGAATAATTCGGCCGTCAATAAATAAATAAACAGACGATTGCCAAGAACTTAAGATCCAAACATTCCTCGCCGATTCTTCGTGTATGGCAGAAAGAAGAGGCGACTTTCAATAGGAAAAGACGATTCCCCAAAGGCGATTTCAATTTATACATTATTGTTTTTAACCCTTTCCTTTCTAAATGCCCTCCCCCTTTCCCTATTTGTTTATTTTTTCTTGCTTTTCTTTTATTTTTATTTATTTATTTTCTTTTTGTTATCTTTTTTTTTTTTTTTTTTTTAATTTTTGTTCCTCCCACCTCTTCCTCCAACTTTCTTCTATTGGATGTTTGTTTGTAGTGCCTCTCAAATTGGCTTCGGCGCCTCCTCATCCACTCAGCTGGTCGAAGGCATTCGGTTTGAAAATAAATATTTTTTTAAGTAATTTCAAAATTAAAATAATAAAAATTAAATCCGATTTTAATTAAACGTAAATGTTTGAAAAGTTACTCATCCAAATTTACATACGTATCAACTTCGAGCAAAATTAAAAGTGATTACATGAATGATGATGGTATCTAAAAAATTAAATTAAAAAAAAATTAACTTCCTACAAAGTGCCTTGTTTTCTCTTTTTATCGATTTTTTGCGAAACTCAACTCGTCTTGCCCTCAGCTCAGAAAAAAATTTAAAATAAAAAATATCTAGGGAATAGGAAATAAATGCTTCGGATAAAAAAATGTCAACAAACGTTAGAAGAACCTATGAAAGAATTTCACTAAACGTAATCGAAATTTTCGTTTCACTGATAATGGAAAAATAAAATAACATAGGAAATTCGGATCAGTCTTCAAACATTCACCTTGTATTTGTTTAGAAAAGAAAGAAAGTTGATGTAGAAAGTTAAAAATTTCAAATTGGATAGGGAAAGGAAAGATAAAAAAAAATTCTAAAGGGACCGTTTTTTCCTTCAATTGGATAAAGTATCGCAATTTCCATTTCTAAATATTTTATTAGCATACATTCATAAATATATGTATAGGATAACATTTTCTTTTTTCTACAGTGAAATGACCTTTGAAATTGATTATATTAATTTTTTTCATAACACCAGGGCAAAAAATACTGGAAAAGGAGAAGCGAACAAACGTTTCCTGCTATAACTGAAATAATGTACGAATGTAAAAATATTTTTTGATAGCTTTAAAAATTGTTTAGAATATTTGAGCTTTTTTTTTTTAATAAACGGAAAATTATTCGTCGATTCAGATATTTCAACAATTCTACATACAATGCAGAGTCCGGCAAAAAATGTTGTATACACTTCTTTAGCAAACGAAAAACGTGTATAAACTTATTCAAACATTACGAGACGAATACAAGTTGCCTTTATTCTTTACAATTACAAGAGATTCTAACCGCAGTGTGGACAACGTTGTCAAAGTGTCCAGTGGGGCACATGCCATTTCAATTTCTTCCCGAAGGACCGCCAATGTAGCCTTTTTCTGCGATACATGACATCTTTTAGGGTCCCCAATAGATAAAAATCTAAATCTGTTAAATTAGGAGAACGTGCAGGGAACTCAATTGTACTCTTTGTCCTATCTAGTACCCTTGCAAATTCTCATCCAGGTAAATTCACATTTCTCGTAGATGGCTTGATGGTGCGCTATATTTTTGAAAGAAAACATATTAAACATTATTGCCGTAATTCGATCCACTTTCGAAAAAGTCCATAGATGGCATCTGTTAATTTGCGTATACATTTTATTGGCGGAAATTATACATATTTTCAAAATATTTTAATCCAAAGCGTGTCTTCCATTTGCCATCATCAGGAATTTGTAGAAACATGTTTTTAAAGTTGCTTTTTAAGTAATGTTCTTTTATTTCCCTTAATTGCTTTAAAAATTTCTAAGTATTCAGTGTTTCACTCATATAACCAAATTTCTCCCTTCGTTAATAAGATCGGTGTGTAGTAATGTGATTTCAAAAGTTAACAATCTTCATTTTCTTGAAATATTGTTTGATAATTGTCAATTTCAAATATAAAATCTCCTACAGGAACCATTTTTTTTTGTTTTCACTTTTTCTGTCGTGCGATATTTATAGCTGTGCAAGTGAGCTGCATGTCAAAAACAACGCAACATTGGAAAGATTGGGCCAAGTGAAATGAAACTTAGCATAGGACCAACAGACAACAAGTGGTGAAGTGATCTAATTTCAGAAATGCAGTGATCAAGGAGACAATATGCCATGGTCTAAGTTAATATGTTTATCGACGGAATGATAATGTCCTGGGGGATCGTTAGTCATCGGACTATATCTTCGTCCACAATTCATTCCGATCGAATGGTGCAATGCACGGCAACTAATGATGAAGCTCACTATTGGAGAGAGATATATTACCCAAGGCTTAATGATGTTTTGGCAACAAAAGGATCACAGAACCAGAATAATGTTTAGTCGTACTGTACACGTGTCCACTATGCTCGCCAGAGGTGACTGGTTGTCGAAGCGCATTACATTCCAAAAAGTGTTATGGTGATCACGATGGCAACAGGAACAACTCTTGCCTATTCTCCATATTCTCAATCATCAATCATCGATTATGGTGCACGACTCTTCAGTAATATTTGTGTTGGCACCACCCAATGCTTACACGACGATGGACCGTAGTAAGGGGCAGGAAGACTTCGTACTGACTGAAGGGAAATGTAAATACTCAGATATTACGAAGCGTACAGACGCCAGCCAATACTGTCAGATGACGTCAGTTGTCGATTTGCATCTGCGATGATCGAATTCGATTGACATTTGCTGCATCCTGTTCAATTTGCACCTACCACTTATACAACAGCCCTACGATAAAACCTATGTTACGTCGTCATATAGGAATTCTCACTCCAAAGTTAGCTACAACGATGAGTTTCAAGAATTTTCTGCTTTTATCTGTTTTTATATCGCTCAGCCAAAGCCTACGATGAATTTCCTACTGTATAACTTAATCAGTGCTAAGAGAGCTACAGTATTCTGAGAAAACTTTCAGATGTATATGATTAGTGTGACTGGTATCATTATTCTACATAGAGAGTATTGTATAAGACCCTCCGGGATTTTGAAGCTCTTATGAGAGGCATGTCAATGAACAATCAATTTAACCTTCCTTGACACTAAGGTTCGATATGTCTTTCCCTAGTGACTCGACAAACGTCACTCTTGTAATCTATCTAGCTCACTTGTTCCAACATATCAGCGCCATTAGTAGAACTGGTCGTAAGTCTTTCAAGAAGCTATGGTAAATCTCTTGGTAAAGAAAACGCATAAACCTTATCTTTTGCAAAGGAAAAAGTCACATGGAGAGGAGACCTGGAAGCCTGGCAACAAGAGTTATTTTTGCAACACGCTACTCTTTGTAGCTAAGAAACGAGTAATTAAACCACGATATCTGTCACAAAAAAATATGGACTTCTACAATTCGCTGGAACAAAATATATTCTATTATTTTAAAATTTCATACAAAAATATGTATCTATGTTAAATTCTTATACGTCTTATAAGTCTCTTTAAAAACCATCTTTCTATTTTCGATCTATACACTTTTTAAGTCTCTCTAAAAATGTGTCATGATAATTCCCATTAAAATAGTCTCTTTTACAATTTATTAAAAAAGTAGTTTTTAAAAGCATTTAAAAAATTTTTGATTCCATAATTAACTCCAATTGTTAAGTAGTTTTTTATTTATAATTTTGTGTCATAAAGTCTGAGGTTATAAGATTACCGAATTTTGTTATTTAATATTTATTCCTCAGGATAAACTGTTTAAAATGTATTAAGTAATTATTCCCCCAAAAAATTAAAATAATGTATTCACGAGCAACCTGTAACCAGCATGACAATTTAACTCTTTTAGAGAGCTCGCCTGAAGCTTTTTAACGTAACATCGGTCCACTTGTCTTCCACTCAAACATAACAAAGAATATCTCATCTTTCCTAATTTAAGACTCATGCAGGTTTTTATTAAAAGTGATTTTATACCTTAAATTATCACTAGACGGAAATAGGCACAAAACAAACTCGGCAAAGAAAACAGAAAAAAACAAACTTACAAACAATTGCATGGACATGAGGAGACCAGATAATTATATACAGTATAAATAGAAGTGACTCAGAACTCGAATTTAGGAAACGCATTCCAAAAACAAACACAAATTAAGTCGCGATGAAAGCTGTTTATCGTGTTGTGAATTCATGAATAGATATCATTCAATTCATCATCTTAATATATTCAAGCTCAAGCTGTTTCAATGATCGGCAAGCTAGTTTTACACCTCATTTCTCCAAAGACCTGTTTTTTTGAATCCGTTCCAACTTCTTCCCTCCCCTCAATGTGTTGGTGGTCAACACTCTTCTATTTAAATTTCATTATTTCTTATTAAAGTGTCGTCAAATATTTTTTTAATATACTCCGCATGAATATATTTATCAAAGATTAAAGTTTAAGTAAAACTGCTGTTCTTACGTGTTTTTTTTTCAACATGCCCGGAATGTAATGATAGAAATTTCTCCCCTGATCACCCAGCGCCACTCCCCTGGTCTTTGACGCAAGAAGACGGTTTAAAAGGCTTTCTTTCGCACGAGTATTTCGACAGTAAACTTGAAAAAAATCGCAGTTATGGCAAGATTTTCTCTTTTAGATGTGTAACTTTTATATTTATACGAGTAAAATTCGAACTTACATATAAGGGGTGTCTGAATGTCTTTCGTCCATATTTATAGTTGCTAAGCCTTGTCGTTTATTAATTATTGCTAAATAATTCGACACTC
Organism: Rhysida immarginata; assembly: GCA_023313115.1. Classification (NCBI taxonomy): domain Eukaryota; kingdom Metazoa; phylum Arthropoda; class Chilopoda; order Scolopendromorpha; family Scolopendridae; genus Rhysida; species Rhysida immarginata. The sequence goes on from JAHWFO010097394.1 coordinate 114,122, forward strand.
CCATGCCATCTTTCTCTTAAACGAAAACGCAGGCGACCAGCAATATGCAATAGAAACTCGTTACAATATATTATCTGTCTAGGTATTTTGATGACGAAGGTCTTAGAGTGGTACGTAATGCAAAGGAAGGGAGAATCTATGAGGGTAAACTTTTTGCGCAAAATCGCAGTCTTGCAAGATAGAAACTTAACAAGCAATTAAGCCAAGAAAATTATTGACTATATTAAAATATAATGTCAACATGCACATAAAGTATGTAAGTACAATATACATATTTATTTATTAAACATTCATTATACATCATATTGCATAAGTTTCTCCGGGATTTCGAAGCTCAGTAGTTCATGGGCCGGGTCACACGTAAGCGTAAGGGAGGCATATCAGTGAACAGAAGAGTAAAGTCCAAGTTTTTACCTGCCTTGTAAATATTCGATATGTTCTCCTCTGGTGACTCGACAAAGTCAATCCTGTAATCTAGTTCATGCCACTCTCGTTCCAACCGTTTCAACATATCAACGTCGATGGTAGAATGGCACTAGTTTCACGAAGCTCTGGCAAGTCTCTTGATAAAGGAGACAAGTAAACCTTATGTTTTACATAACCCCAACGGAAAAAGTCAAATGGAATGACATCAGGTGACCTGGGAGGCCAAACAGGAAGAGCCGACTTAGGCCCAATCCAACGCTGAGATAATTACGAAACGAGTGATACGCCACAAACACTTTCTTACTTTTTTCCCACCCAACTCTGATCCCAACTCGTATGTTTTTATTGAAATCCCGGAAAAACTTATGCAATAAGCTGTTCATGTTGAACTAACAAACTAAACCACAATTTAAGAAGTTTGTATTTTCTGTCTATTTCTCATATCCATCACACTCTTGGTCCTGACCCTAACGGATAATCGAGGTTCTTATGTACACATTCTAAGGAAAAAAATCCCTTTCAGCATGCTCAAAATCGAATTATAACTGAATCTTCAGCGATCTTTGCTCTTAGGCACGCTCAAGAACGCTATTCTTTTTATATTTTATGAATACAAAAAGTAAATCTAAATGCATCAGAATTGTCTTCACAGAATGGCATTGAAATTTATATTTTAATTGAAGTAATTAACAACATTGTGATACTGGAATGCAGAAACCAGAGGCCGTGCTCTCTTTGCCATCATGTGTTTTTGCTCTCTGGAAATCCTTTTATTATCATGCGATACAATCAACAGAATCGGGCAACAGAATATTTCTTGTCTTCATCCGTATCCTTATAGATACGGCTCTTCGGAACTGAGTTTATGCCATGTTAGTGGCTGTATGATGGAATTAAGCAAATACTCCCGCTCGTACATCAACTCTCTTTCCCCTTGACGGCCATTGTTAGAATTATTTTTTATTTCGAAAATATCCCATTTACCATGGCATTTAACATGAAACCCTCAAAAAGATAATGAGATACAGGTTACCTATGTTTTATTTAATCCTGGATAGCTTTTAATGTACTAATAATTCAATAATAAATTTCCTTATTATTCAGAACGATTTATAAATGTAAAAACTGGGTATTCTGATGGATGTTTCATGACCTTATTAAATGCAGTATATTTGCTGTACGAATTATCCGCACGTAACGAGGGCATTGTGTATTTGAATGTGAATCACTATATTATGATAAAATATACCTGTAAAATTTTACATTGCATTTATTATTCTACTCACTGAACTAAGAATGGACTAAACTCGTCTACCGGCTATTTAACCTGAAGCAAGTAGTGGTAACGATAATCTGTCTGCACACATCTATTGGAATGCCTCGAATGTATACACAGGGCTTGTCAAACGTAGCCCGTTGTTATATTTTAAGGCAGTTTTGTCACTAATGTATAATTTCGGCACATTAACGTCATTCGACGGTTTGACGTCGGACGTCCGACAAGCGGGGCTCCTTCTCACTATTACATCATCATTGTTTACGCAACAAAGTATAGGGTTCGGGTAGGAGTGGGGGTCGAGAAGGATGAGGGGGAACGAACGTTTGTTGTTTTTTTGGCCGGAAGGCGATCGAGTCGGCCTCGGCCCCGCCATTTATCTTCAAACGACGACAAGGAGAGAATGGAAATCGGCGGCACATGAAAAAGAAAATTTCACTTGTGATTTCGCCTTTCGTTCCTTTTCTTTTCTTTTTTTCTTTTCTTCCCTTCCTCGTTTTCGTGGATGCCGACGAGTGGGCGGCGAAGCGGGCAGGTGTTGTAGGCACCGCGGCTTGTAATTAGTCAAGTAGCCGGGGCAAGGACGGAGCGAACGGCGGCGGCGGCGGACCAAAAATGAAAAATAATAAGAGGGAGGAGGAAAAAATATCAAAGAAGCCTTATTAGTAAAACGGATCGAAATCGAAAATTTATAAGGTGTGACCAAGAGGAACGAACATTCATTCAATCGTATAAAAGCAACACGTTCCCTCGTTTCGGAACTGTGAGGTTTGATTCATTTCCCACACTCCTTTCAACTCTATTCGGAATTCTATGGGACGGCAAAGAAATTTATTAGAAGCACTTAGCGAACATAAATAATGAATTTCACTATTAAAAATTTAATCAAATAATTTGCTGTCAATATTATTATTATAAACTGAGCATGTAATAAGAATAATTATCACTTATTAAAGTGCAAGACGGGGCCTCTGTCGACGATTCGTCAGAAGTTCTTAAAATTTTATCACAATAATGTATCATGACTTGCTCACCTTTTAAGCGTATATCCCCTTTTGGTGCGCAATATATTTAAAAAAAATTCACGTTTTTCAAAACTTTAGGGCTTGATGTTTTAATTCTATGTTTAATAGAAATTTCATTTTTTTATAATAGATTCAAATAGAATTCATTAATAGATTCATTTGAAACTGTCTATTAACATTAACAATTTAATATCAATTACCTGCTCAGATTTAATAAATTCTCCCCCCTCCCCTTTAAATAGTGATTTACTTGAACTAATTCTACTAAAGCTAAATGAAAGATAATGACTATCGATAACACTAATTACACTGGTTAACACAAGTTTCATTGTCAACTGTTTTATGACTTTTCTTATTTTTCAAATTGCTGATTTCAAAAATGACATAAGTTTTCCTGTACTGGCCTAGTTTAGGGGATACTGGAACAATTAAACAGCTTATGTGGAGCACAAAGCTTGTCTTGGTCTCCAAGTTTCACATCAACATAGGCTAAATATGTTTTTTTAACTAAGGCTTTGACGTTAGTTCTCAACTTCTGTGGAGTATACTCTCCATAAATGTAACAGAATACATCAGGATTATGCAAGCACTTTCGACGAGAATAATTCATGTTTCCTGCAAAATCAATAAAAATGATTTCAGAACAATTATTTAATTGTACAATGTAGGTACTAAATAGACAAAAACAATAAACATAGATATATACGCCTACTACCTCCTTGAGGGGAATACTTTGAGCCCCGAAGAGCGCGTTTTTTGAATGTCGGATTTTCGAAGTTTGACTGTATCTCAAAAACTAGAGCCAATCGAACAACACCAATGTCGTTTTTGATTTCTGCACACAAAAATTATCCTAAAATTGTTGAAATACCCTTGACAATCCAAAAAAAAAATTTTTTTGACCAGTGTGATAATTATCCTCGTTTAGATGCTATGATGAAAAAATTAAATATTAATTCAATTTTGCTTCAAGTACCTCAGATTATATTCTTTTGCTATATCTGAAACTGCTGTAATTGCTCAAGAATTTATTTTCATTTATGAATCAAATCTATAAATTTAATTTTAAATCTGAACATTAATAATAACAAAACTAAAACCTCTACCACTTGAAATATATTTGGGAAAAAATAAACCATCGGGGAAAAAAATTCTGTAATTTTAATTTTACTTAATTAAAAAAAGTATGAAACACTTGTGTTAAAGACCCGGTTCAAAAACGATAAAATTCAAATTCGTGATTAATTATTTATTCATAGCATAACAAATAAACACTTAATGCCTCTTAATAATATTGAATAAAAAATAACTTTCAATAACAAATGTAAACGACATATACATATTTAAAAATAGAGAAATTCAAACTCAAAGAAATTAAAAAAAAACCCAAAAAACCTGGCATCTAGGAGTTGCTATTGTTTTTCAGTCTTACAAATGAGCCTCACAAATTGCTCCATGCTTGAATAATAATCATTTAGTTGCAGATTAATTGATATTTGATATTGATTTTTAAGCTTTTTATAATATAATCTTTTAAAATCTCCAAACTATAAAAAGGCACACCTATATACAGACAGGGTGATTCTGAAAAAGTGTGTATAACTGTAAGCAATGACAGAGGTGACCAGAATGAACATTTTCTTTTAATACAACGTGGGTCCGAATTTGAACGCTAACTGAGGTATGAACAGAAATAAAAATGCCGCCACCAAGATCAACAAGTTAATAATTCAGGTTCTGCAACGCCTAGAATAATGAATTTTGGAGGAATAATAGGGTACATAAAACTTTGTATACCGTTAAAGTTCGAACGAATTCCAACAAGTAGTTTCCGAGTTACGCACTCAACATCGTAACACGTGCTGGTTAGTACTCGCATGTGAGCACTGTTACGATTTTGAATGCGTAGCTTGGAAACTACTCGTTGGAATACGATCAAATTTTAACGGTATGCACAGTTTTATGTGCCCTATTATTCCTCCAAAATTCATTATTCTAGGCGTTGCAGAACCTGAGTTATTAACTTGTTGATCTTGGTGGCGGCATTTTTATTTCTGTTCATATCTCAGTTAGCGTTCAAATTCGGACCCACATTGTTTTAAAAGAAAATGTTCATTGCTTACAGTTATACACACTTTTTCAGAATAAGCTATAGCTTGAGCTGTCTCCCGAATATTTATTTGCCCGAAACCCCCATATTAAAACAGCCGGACAGACGCGCATAGGCTTTAGGCTATTATATACATGGTGTCTCAGAATTCTTTGCCCAAACTTAACAGAGGGATGTATATGAACACTTTTTGCCAATAAACCCATGGTCGGAAATGAGCCAGTATCCAACAAAGGCACATTGAAAGCAAAACCACATTGACTAAAAAAAAAAAAATCTTATCACAGCCACCTAAATAATGAGATTTTTTTTTTGAAGAACGTTTACCAGAGCTTTTGGAGGACATATCTTTGGTGATTCGCCGGAATATGCTGTTTCAACATGATGGGGGACCTCCACATTTCACCTTCGAAGTTCATGATTATCTGAATCTCAGTTTTCCCAACAGGAGATCCCATTGACTGCCACAACAATCACCTGACTTCACATACATGGACTTCTTCCTGTAGGGCCATGTAAAGAATGTGGTGTGTGAAACCCCAATGGAATCAGTGGACGATATTGTGGGACGCTTGAACGGTTCGATGTTACCGCGATGTGAGTTCTGTATCGAGACAGGTGGCCATTATTTTGAGCACATGCTGTAGTAAGCTATAGGATACATAAAATTAATTAGAGACCATGTCTCTTCAGTTGTGGCCTTCAAGATAATCTTTCAATTGCCATCGTTAGACACTGAGTCATTTCCGACCATGGATTTATTGGCAAAAAGTGTTCTGAGGCCTCCTGTATATACTTATTTTTTTATGTGTGAAATTTTTTCGGTTTTTTTACATATATGAAAGTTTATATTTGCGATAGATTTTTTCATAAGCAATTTTGTCGTACAAAGACTGATTACACGTGTTTCGATCCTCACAAAGTCTGACATTTATTTATTTATTTATTTATTTATTTATTGTTTGGATACGCGCTCCAAAGGAATAAAAAAATAAAAGGAAAATTATAACTTAAAAACTATTAATTATTTTGACTATAAAAGTAAAGATATTTGGTAAGTCTATTAAATGACAATTAGGAGAGATGCATTCGCTTGTTATGTCTGGAGGCTATTTATTACCATTCCAAATAAATATTTTGAGATGAAGTTAGAAATTTGATAGGAGGTTCAAATTACAAATTCCAGTCTAATTAACAACCCAATTCTTAATGAATAATGTTGGATGTCTTGAGGTGCATAGTGTGCTTATCACTTATAAACCGGTTTAACGGAATGATTCCAAAGTAGGCAAGTTATATTGATAGCAGCTATCGAGTCCGAGGCTTTGAACGGTGTTTCATATATTGTTATTATAGGCGACCTTAATGCGCTGTTAATTTGGTGAGAGGTATTCGCCCAGAATATGACATTTTATAGGAGTATCTTAGAACTCTTACTCTTTGAAGTTCTTTTAGCAATAGCATGAAAGCGTTTTAATATTAGTCTTATGAGAATTTGTCATTTTGAGCATTGAAAGTGAGACGTGTATCAAATATGATGCCTAAAAAAATAGTAAAATCAGAAAATTAGCTTTGCTTTTGCAAGTTGTATGCCACTGTTAGTATCATGTTAAATCTTCTTGTAATTAATTTTATAATAAAGAGATGTAGTTTTTATTTTTTTATTATTCCAGATAATTAAATTTAATTTTTTATATTGATGTAATTAAATTTATTAATTTGATTCATTTCATTATTCCTCAGGGTTTTCTGTCGCTTCGAAAAGAAGCCGGCATCGATTTTAACCCGCACCAAAACTTCTGTAAAGTTTTTTCAGGAAAAAATAAAAATAAAGATATTCTGTAAGATTTACAAGCAAAAATCAAATTACGTTTTTACACAAGCGACGATATTTCTTTCCTTAACATCAAATTATCTGGCTACTGGTCTATTTCCATTCTCTTCCGCGTATAGTACCGACCTGGTTGTATCACCTTTCTTTTAGTATTTGCTTCAATGTAATTTTTTCTTGATGCCGTAGCTTATTCCTTAGATGCACGGTGGGCTATTTTAAATGGAATATAGTTCACATTAACGCCATTTTCTATGCATATTCGTGGAGTTATACGTTAAAGATACTCAAAATGTTCTACTCGATGGAATTTACTTCACTATGCGTTCACTTTCGAATGTAAGCCACATTCAGGTTTCTGGCGCATAAAAAAACGGAGGAAAAGTGCGGCTTGAATTCGAAGGAATATGGTGTTCTACATCCCAGTGGGACCAGAAAGCAGTCGGAAACACATGGTGAATACTTTTTTAGACTGGATAGAGGCAAACCAGATCAAAGAATAGGAGCATCAAGAAACTTCTGCTGAAATACACTACTCGACAAAATTGCAACACTTGAAAGGAATGCTTCCAAGTAACCAAAATTAGCATACAAATAATTGATGAAAAAGTGATTTCGGAAGTGTATATGAATGCAGTGGTCAAAAGGATCTTATAATATGGCCTTAGTCCGCATTTTCTGTGACTTCCATTTTGGATTGGACGTGCAGCAACACGTGATGGCCTTGTTTGAAACAGCTCCTGAAGGGTATCCTCGGAAGGTAATAATCATGGATTTCGTCCACGCCTTTCTGCAAAGGCAGTAGGATGACAACCGTTGCAAGTTCTCTATTGGAGATATGTCTGAACACTTTATAAGCATTCTCGTGTTGAAATGCGGCGTTAAGGATAGCAATAAAGCAGGTTGGAAATTTGAGCAATCTATCGACGTGTTCTAAAGATGCCACTTAATTCGTTCCGTGTCCAGGCTCGTAACTCAATTTGCTCATATACCAAATCAATTTTCCCCATTGAAAGTAATTGAAATGCTATTAATCCGTTCCATCCTTTCAAAAACCCCAATTTTTTGTCATATGCTTTTAAATATCATATAAAATATAGCACACAATATGTATAATAAAACATATATGTATTAATGAGTAATGGATTTTAAAGGGGTGTTTGTCAAAGAACCAAGCACTGCGACCTCAGGTCTATTGTACTATCCCCATTGATGATGAAAGAACGATTATGAACAGGACAAACACAAACATCCATGCCCTTGGCGGGATTCGAACCCGTGACTCGCTGGTTTTGAGAGTGGAAAGACCTGTGCCTTAACCCTCTCGGCCACCGAGCCGACATACATGTATTAAAACAAATGAACTGGTTTTATTAATTTAGTCCAGTACAGTACCGTTACAGTTGCTCTTACTATTTTCATCATCACTGATTTTTGCCCTTTTCACCACGTTTTCCTCACTATAAAAGCAAACCGTTTCCGCATAAAAGCACGCAACGCCGCCGAAATTCTTTCACCACGAGATAAACACGTAGTGGCATGTATAATGTCAACATCCGGAATGCTTGCTGAATGTTGGGGCGATCTCTGCATCAGTATCTGAAACTCGCTCGTAACTCGGATATTTGCTCGCAAGTCAAAGCAAAAAATCGACCGAACGACGCGTCGCGACGGCTCGTAACTCGAAAATCTCGTAAGTCGAGGTATCACTATATAAACGGTTGTCAAAGCCGAATGCATCAGTGCTGTCCGACGACTCGCGCGGAATTATTGCAACCATCCTGTATCCAAATTCGATGGACGATTAGTGCTTGCTTTTCAATTTCCATCTCAATGCGATGTAAGGACGAACCAGTCGTATGCAGCCAAACAGTAAAACTTTTGGAAAACTATCCATACGGCGAAGGAGTTCTCGATGATTTAGAAAAGCATTCTCACGCCTTAAACTTGCTTATCAAGTTTAGCTACAACAGATAGTTTTCTGTTTTGATCACTCGCAGAAGAAAGTGATTGCTTCGGAATTGCAATTATTTGGACGCTGCAACTTTAGCACATAAACTTTGATTTGCTAAGCGTTCCAACAAAACCTCCTATGTCCCATCTTCAATCTCGACGCATTATTTAATAAGAGTCTCGCACCTTGGGTAAATGACTAACACATAGGGCTGATCCTCCTCGTGTACCACTAGAGCATGTTTGCCAAGGTAATCCGATATTCTCCTGTGTCTAAGTAATCCTAGTATCAGTATAAGATATGAAAAGGAAGAACTCCTATCATTTGGAAGAATCGTCTGGTTCCTTCCCAAATCAGAACCTACATGCATGACCAATGACTTTAGGTCACATAACTATCTTCCTCAATTAGGTGCCATCCATTCATTAATAACTTAATTGCTCAGTAAGAGGGAAGGTCACGTGCTCGCCACCTTTACAATCTCTCTGAGTAAAATTCCTAATTTTTTTATTCTTTTTATTATTAAGCCCTTGGCCTCTTCATCTGCCACTATACCTTCTTTAGTTTCCACTCTCAATTTATTGTCTTGGAGGGTGAGGGTTCGCTTCCATACCCCCAACACATACACACCAACCGCTCGCTGCTCTTTCAAGTGACTCATATAGTGTTTCGGACGCTCAACCGAGATCGGGGGCCCCGATAAGAACCCAACGGGGACACAAAAGCCTTATCTGCTCAAAAGAGGATAATTAATGATGACCCTCTTGCCATCAACACTTAACCACCCGCTCCTCGTTCCATTCAGTTTTACCGAATAGAAGGAAGAAAGGAAAAAAAAAACTATAATCTCAAACCAGATGCAGTTTGTTCTTTATGGCCCCGGCGTCAGATGAGCACAAAGGAGGCCGAAACTAGGTGTGAAGTTATTGTTAAACTTCATAAAGAAAAGTGTGAATAGGTTAATAGACCCTTCGAATCGACTCCATAGTATTCTACTTACAACACCGGTTCTCTGGGTTGTTGTTGTTGTTGTTCTTTTCCCCTCCTTTTCATCTTTTGTATAAAGGGATCATTAATTATTATAAAATATGGAAATGTGGAAATATCATTTACAACGTCCCCTTCTCTAGGGGAATTTTTTTTTTGTTTTCCAGTTTCTTTAAAAAAAAATTTTTCCTTCAACATTCCAGAGGAATTCTTTCTCTTCGCCAACTGTTTATTATGTCCGAGGAGAATAGGATCGCTCATTAGAATGCAGTCCATCGTACACTTTTTAGACATAAAGACAACAATGCCATAAAACATTTTGACAATCAAAAAGAGTTGGAGGAATAAAATATTAAGAAAATTATACAATTCTTTAATGTTAAAAAATAAACCGTTTATAATGGGGACGAGGCGTTTAATCGTGAGCATAAATCATTATCAAATAAAATGTCTGCGGGAAATTTAATATCTTTTTAATTTTGCAATCGTTATAAACACAAACAATTTTTTCAATAAAATTTTCGGGTCAACTCCTTTTTGTGAAAAAAACTTCCACGACGACAATGACAAACATGTTTTAGGAATTTAATATTTTTCCCTCTTTCTATTGTGAAATGAGATTGGGAGAGTTGAAAACCATATATTAAATAAAAAGTAACAAATGCTATTATCGTTAGAGGTGATGATGCAATTTCGGCTTCATTTCGCAACCAAAAATGTAATAAGCAAAAAAATAAATAAATAAATAAAAAAAATAAAATAAAATTAAAAAAATATAAATATGCAAAATGGATTTTCTCTTATTTTTGGAAGACAAGGAAGTCAGAAAGGACAACATGACACGGAAAAAAAAATTATATTTTTTCAATTTCTTTCTATATCTCTTGAAATGTTCTACGATTGTATTCTATAGCAGTTCTTCCCTTTTTCCCCTTTCTTATGAGTTTTATGTAAATGAGACGCGGAAAATTGCTGTTTCATGGAAATGCTCTCTATATTAAAAAAAATATAATGTTCTTAATAAAAGAGGGGAAAATAATTAAGAAATGTGAAATTTTCTAAACGTCTCTCTCTCTCTTTCTCTTATTTATTTTTATTGTCTATATCCATCCGAAAGATTAACTGTATCTTATTCAGATTCTCTTATATGTTTAAAAATCAAATAACATACACTTAAACCAATATCTTTGATTATTCTCCCATAAATGGACACTATTTCTGTGGCTCAAAATATTACATAAAATTAAAAATTCAATTTCTAATAAAAATTTTATAAAATTCTGATAAAAATTTTAAAACAATTTTAGAAGGTGAGAATTGTAAATTTTTTGGAGTAGTTTATTTCCTACATGTAAGAAGAAGTAAACTAAATAAAGTAAAATATTGTAAAATTTACTCAACACTTAAAAGAAATAAAAACTGGTAATGTAACATTATATACAACATTTATGCATTATTTTAAACTTTAACATGCCCTCTTAAAAACTTTTCTCTTTGTGAATTTGGATTATATCATTCTCACCCCTTCAATTACTAGAAGTTATTAATATAAACTGCTCTTCAATCATTGTAAATCATTAGCTGATCATTAGATTTAAAGCCAAGTTTGCTTTCAAAAATGAAAAATTAAATTCTTTTTTTTTTTTTATGGCTTCATTACCATTAAATGCGCACCCAAGCAACAAAAATGATATGAGAAAGAAATATTTATTCAACAAGAAATATATATTTGAGGATAAAACTTTCCCTTGAAATGTGCAAAGAAGAATTTACAAAGATTATCCCTTGCTTTTTTTTTTAACAAATTTCTCTCTCAATAAGAGCATCAAATTTATAACCCAAATCCATGAATTAAATGTTTCTTGAATTAAAAAAAATAGGAAACCATTATTCATCGCCTTCGTGGAATTTATAAGCCTCTGTAGGAAGTTTTACTGGCTCCATGAGCTCGTTTGTTTCCCAACGATTTATGGCTCTGCTTCATTCATTTTGTCGTCTCATAGGTAAACCCAAAAGAGGATATTCTACCTGATATTGATTAGAAATTTAATAAAAACAACACAATTTACTCAAATATATGTAGAATTAAAATATAACTTTTTTAAAAATATAACTTTAATTGAAATTATAACAAAATTACTGAACTGAAAAACATCAGAAGTACAATTTGGAAATCAAACACAAAAATAGTAATAATTACAAAAGGCTATAAACTACAGAACCAATTATGGATAGAAATGATTACAGAAATTACATAGTCTCTTTAACCAAAATAGTATTAGTAATTTTTTAAATAATTTACTGTATTTTGTTGTGGTTAAAGAGACTATGCAATTTCTGTAACCCAAGTTTCCGTGTGGATGAATAGATATTTTTGAGAGAATGAAAAAGCAATGTCAAAGATTTCGAGTTAGCAAGAACTCTGATGTACCGTATATTCGGTAACTATAAAAACGGATAAGATATAACATAATTAATATTCTTTTACAACATTACTGTGCATTTATAGCAGGAGCAACTGATTCAATTCGAGTTATTTACAATCAAAGGAAATAAAAATGTAGCTCTAACTTTATTAATCAAAAAGCTAAAATAATCATTTGAATAAGATTATATAAGATCATAAAAATGGCAGAGAAGATTCAAAAAAGATGGATTTTTTTTAAGATGGGATTATTACAATAAATTACTTGACGTATGGTGAATTCCAAATGGTGAAATTGGGCGCATTTCAAATAAAAATCTTATTACAAAAGCATTTCTGTATAAAGCGAACGTATTAGGACGGAAAAAATTAAGTCAATCAAATATTCTTGAATGTTAACTTCCTTCTTCTTGCTTTTCGAGTGTTATCGTATTAAATTGAATAACGAATTCAAGAATCTCTTGGCATATAAACCCTGGTTCATGAAATGTGCTCATTCCTTTAATCCGTCATTCATGTTATTTTTAGAGACGTGAAAAAGACATCATACTGCATATAAACACCCACTTAATGCAAATATGGTGGAGAATAGATCACAAGTGCTAATTTATTAATCATATATAAAATGGACCAATAATCTCCAATAAATAAAAATTCCCAACGCGTTTCGACAATAATAATTATTAAAATGAGTAAATTTACTTTGCTTAGAATATTCATACTCTTTGATTTCTTTAAGCATAGATGATATTGGATTGTTTTAGTTTTCTTTTCTGACCGCTCTGAAAATCTTTCCATAATCTTGTGTTACATGATTTTATTAAGACGTTCTTCATATTTGATTTTGTAGATTCTCTTTCTATTATAAGTCTCACCTGCCAATGTAGAAACATTGTATGACTACTACCATTTGTCATAAAACAAACCTCAAGTACAACAAAAAATACTTCTACATATGGCGAACACATCATTAATAAAATGCAAGTTTATCAACTACATTAAAAAGTTCTTTACTGAATATTATATTTCTTTCTGTTCGCATTGTATTAAAGTGCGGGACATATAATAAACAGTCGATTTACATTAACGTGACCACATTCTATTTGTGATGTCAGCGCTAAATAATCAATCGCAGAAGGTACCTAAGAAAATAAGGCAATTTATGTTATCAGTAGATTGGATGAGTATACGAGGTCTGTTCAAAAATACGTAGACTGTTTGAATTGCGCGGGCCCTGTTGGCCCCAATCAAAATCGCTTGGTATCGCCATCTTCTGACAGATCCGCTGATTACAAGGCAGTTTTCTGATTGCAAATATCAGTATTGGTTGATTAGCTACGCGGTTGTTTGTGAAGTGTGTTTTTTTCGTTTGGCGGATTTTTAGAATTTGGCGGAATTTTAGAAGGCTCCACAGAGAACCAGATTTACTACATCGAAGTTCTCAAACGTCTGCGGGATGCTATCCGGCGGAAAAGGCCAGAAATGAACAGAAATGTGGACGAGTGGTGACTGGTTGTTCATCACGACAACGCTTCAGCCCTCAGAACTCGAGAGTTTTTGGCCAAACACTCGATCACTGTTCTTCCTCACCCACCCTACTCACCTGACCTCGCTCCTTGTGACTTCTTCTTGTTTCCCAAACTCAAAAGACCTTTGAAAGGAAGGAGATTTGAGACGATTCCCGACATAAAGGCAAATGCGACGAAGGCGCTGAAGGACATCACAAAAGAAGCGTTCCAGGACTGTTTCCAAAAGTGGAAACACCTTTGGGATAAGTGTGTGCGTCGGGGAGGAGAGTACTTTGAAGGGGACCCAGATGTGTAACTTCTGAATAAAGTATATTTTGTTTTATGACGTCAGTCTACGTATTTTTTGAACAGACCTCGTATACCCTGTGTTGTAGGCATTCTAAAGACATTTCAATTGTTGCAATACAGAAACGAAGCGATTTATTAGACGTAAAAAAGGAATGATTATTCGCTTTCGAGCCAAGGATGGCAGCATTTCAGAAACTGCGGAGTTTGTGAACTGTTGTTATGGTAAAAGTGTTACCGCGCCTGGCAAACTGCCACTATAGGAAATAAACGACGTGGAAATTATGGTGCTCCACGAGCCATAGATGAAAGCGGGAACCGTGGCGGTGTTTGGGCGAATCGACGTGCCAGACTGAAGCAACTTACTGCCCAAATGATCCAGGGGAGGTCACCATGGTGCGTCCAGAACGACAGTTCAATGAACGTTGCTACGTATGGGGCTCCGCAGCAGCCAGATGGTGACAGCACTTACGGTAACGACTGTGCATCAGCGGAGGAAGCTGGAATTTGTACCGACACTGGACATCTGCCGATTGGCAAACGTTGCCTTCTCAGATGAATCACGCTTTTTTTTGCTCTATAGGAACGTTGGCGCATACGGCGAGAAAAACGTCAGAAAACGAACTCTTCAACCATTAGTGGACGGCAAGAAGTTGACGGAGGCAGCGTTATGGTCTGGGGGAATGTTTTCGTGGGATTCTCTGGGTGCACTCATCATCCGATTTAAGTACGTATCGATTCATGAGTGCTGACCATATACACTCATGAATAAACATTGTTTTTCCTGGGCATGATGGCATCTTCCAGAATAACAATGCGACATCTCATACTGCTGGAATTGTACGTGAGTGGTTAGAAGAGCACGAGGAAGGCTATATTGTACTTCTCTGGCCCCCAAATTCCCCGGACTTAAACCCAACCGAGCATCTATGGGACCACCTCGATCGTGTTATTCGCTCCATGATTACTCCATCTTGCACCCTCCAATAGCTGTCAATTGAATCGCAATCAGCATGGCTCAATATCCATGTGAACACCTTCCAGCACCTCATTGAATCTCTCCCAGGCCGTCTAGCTGCTGTCCGCGTGCACATGGTGGTTATTCCGGATATTAACAGGTGGTCACATTAATGTGACTCGACTGTACGTATGAAATGAACGTGTCTTTTATTGCTGATTACGGGTATCGCATCCAAATTTCTGTAAGATCAAAAATCGAATTTCTGCAATATGCTATAACTCGAAAATAGTGCATCATAAAAAAATGGAACCGCAACAGTTTATTAATACATATAAAATAAATAAATATTTGTATTTACCAATGATCAATATTCCGACGGATATAATATAAAAAATCATAGATATTTAGTAGTTGAAAAATCATAAACATCGATAGTCGATATTCAATATCTCAATACATTTTTACATCAGAACATTAAGCCACAGTTTAGGTCCTCTTATTGGTAGAAATATGACTAAAGATGACTCCTCATGATGATGTAACAATGTATGACGTCTCCGTCACAGGTTTCTGTCTAGCTGATGTTGCCTGGGCACTCAAAAGTCACCTGAACATCAGGTTTGAACAACAATCCAACCTTCATTGTTTCCAACAAACGAGAAAACACTGATGGAGACAATAAAGGTTACATCGTTGCTCGGACCCCGATGGTCAGGTGACTTTTGAGTGCCCTGACCTGTCTCTCGTTGGCCTCTGCCAATATCGATGGACGTGCATATAGTAGATTCAATAATAACAGATGAACTGCGGTATGCACTCATTCAATATAGCGTTTTGAATATAACAATGTAAATCCTAATTCAGTGAGATACATGTGCAATTTATCAAATATCAAATGAGAGCTATATTGCAACAATGGTATGAAACAGGGCATGGTCAAATATTATCTGCAAGTGTTTCCGCTACTTAAACTTATACTAAAACTGCAAGAGGACTTAAAATTTTTAATTTCTATAATCCATACATAAATATTCTATTTTTATGATACCCGTTTTATTCTCATACAATCACTTATAATGTATATTCTCATACTATTCACCCACTCACAAACGTGCTTATTCGTGCACATTCACTTAATGACTCTCACTTAAAAATTGCTCATAGAAAATCTAATTCACTCATCTATACATATACTATCGAACACCCATTCATATTTTCGTATTTAAATTCCTCATAAAACCTTTTAAGTTCATTTAAATAATAGTTGCGCACTGTCAGTTGGTTTTTATTTAATTTTCTTCTTTTTGAACTTTTCCTAGGCTATTCGCTTAACATGTTTATTCAATATACAAATATGATATCTTAATTAAACAATTGAATTACCAATCAGATATCCGACCTTTTTTCATCAAATTGCGCAGTGAGCATTTGAAATGTATTAATCACAAAATATCCACGACACGGCAATCAAATGAGACATTTCTGATAACTAAGTGCGCTTGTCTCCCCCTCTCTAATTTTTCAAGAAAATAATTTCATTTATTCAAGATAAAACCAGACTGAAATTGCTGTAAATGAGAACGAACTTGTCTCATTACGAATGACAGAACCGCAAGGAAAATCGCTTTCGTCCGTCCGGGGATTAAAAGGGAAACTCGCGAAAAATCAATATTTGTTCCCTGCGTTTAATGGCACTTTATTACTTCTCACTAAGAGAGAGAGAGAGACAGAGAGGGGTGGGAAAAAAGAGTTAGAAAATAAAAATTGAAAGAATAAAAGAAAGCAAAATGGGAGGATCGGGAGAGGGAGGAATAGAGAGAGAGAGAGAAAAGCGTTAATAGCGAAACAGTTTTCCTGACACGAGTTGGAATGAGGGAAAGGGGAAAGTAGAACAATTGAGGAATAAAAGGCTCCCTGATTTATATATTTATATATACACACATGAAATGTTTTTTCGAATCTAAAATGTGCGAACCCTTTTCCTGCCTAGTGACCCCTCCCGGTTCATATTATTGTTTCCGGGATTAAATTGAATGATGGATGGGGTAACAAAGAGGCCCAGACACAAGAACGCCTCTCTACCCTCCATTTCTGTCCCCTTCGATCCTTTACCCCAACAATATTACCCCCACTACTCTCGCCCCTCGAAAAAATTTTTTAAAAAAACACACAAAAAAAATCAACAACATTTTGTTTTCCAATGTGCAACCTTCGTTCTCCCTAATGAATTCGTTTCTCGCCAGACTTGAATGCGTAAAATTCGGTTATTTCTTATCTAAATAATGTCCGCAGTAACGTTTAATATTCCATTAAAAATGCTGAGCCTATTAGATTAAATAGTGTAATTAGATTAGAAAACGGAGGAGATGGGGAGGGGGAAACAAAATATTTAGTTACTAAATATTTTATCACTTTAAAAGCCCATTGGTAAAAACCATAATTTTTGCCCTTAAGATAAGCAAAGCTTCACTTTTTATTATCTTTGGAAATTTTATTTCAGCAAGTTGCCAACGACTTTAGTTTATTTTATATTGCCAGAGATAACATGATAAATTATTGCGATCTCCCTTTCCCGCCCTCTTATTATAAACTTACTGAATCGAATATTAGACTTAAAAAACTCTCCATTTTTTAACTCAATATCCGTTAGGATGCATCCAAATATTAAATCTATTGATATATTTAAATAAGCTGTAAAACTTATGGATATAAATATTTCGTCCAAAGAAAGAGGAAGATCAAAATTAGAATAAAAGAACACTTTGTGAACATTAGAAATTACAAAAGAAGAAAAATCCAGCTTCGTTCTATATTTTTTGTACTTTATCATATATTATATTTTACCCGTAATTCCAAAATGCTTGTTGATTTATTGGAATATACGGAAATAGCAAAAAAAATATATGCAAGTTTAAATAACGGCAGTGGG
>JAHWFO010097394.1:137683-152243 GCA_023313115.1 Rhysida immarginata
ATTATTATTATTATTATTATTATTATTATTATTATTATTATTATTATACCTTCGTGGAATTTGCTGATATGCATTTGTGACAACACAGTAATTCAGACAGCCATTCCACGGCTTGACGCAAAACAGAGCATCAAACAAGCTGTGGCTCCGTCGCTTTTCGTTTGGGACTATGGGTTTATTAATAAAAAATGTTCACCACATCATCCTCTACATATCCTTAAATTTGTGAAACGTCGTTCATTTACACCCTGTATAATAAATAAAGTATTATTTAATTTTAACGTTCTGTTATAATCATATTTATTAAATCAAAGTTCACAAAAAAACGTACCAAATATTTTTACGTTGTATTTTTTTGTAAACTTTGATTCATTACATATGATTATAACACAACGTTAATCTTCACTTTGAAGACCAAATATATTTTCAATTTTCGTTAAAAATATATGCTCATAATATAAATAATTTCCATATCTTATGAATGTCATTGACATATTTCAACTTCATTCTTTTGTTTCAGCAAAAGTAGAAAATATCATTTAAGAAAAATGAGAGGAAAGGGAGGTGAGAAAGGAAATATTTCCTGAAATGAAAGACTTGCCTTCCTATAATTCATCTTTCAGTATTTTTAGACGATTTATTAACGATGGCAGAAATGCAGATGAACATCACCCAGACGAATAGAGACACACCGATCTTTACTTTTTTTTTTTCCTTAATAAGAAAAAGAGAGAGAGAGAAGCGAAATTAAAAAATATTCCTAACCTACTCAAGAGACAGACGCTAAAAACCGTCACAGACACAAAAAGGAGGGTGGGGGACGGAAAATAAAAAAATTCTGCTCTATTTAGTTCTTGCTAATAAATCTGCTGAAAAGAAAAGGGATTTCGGTCGCCATCAATTCCCAACCTTTGGGAGGAGACGGAAGGGAGAGAAAAGAATAAAAAAAATCAAAACCGCAATGGCTTCTCTTTAATAACTTAGTGATTATGTTCTGTGTCATATAGAGAAAACAATCAAAGGGGAGGGAAAAGTTAAGAGGGGGTAAAAAAGGGAGAAAATAGCCGCCGTTGTAAAGGACAACGCCAAGAGTCATCCTTCAAAAGTAATGGAGAAAGAAAGAAACAGTGTCGCCGATGGGAATTTGACTTTTTTCTTTCTTCTAAGGAGCTTCAAAGAGGATTGTTATCCACTGATAAGGGGCTTGTTGATTTTATTCTGGCAGGTGCGAACCTATTAACACCTGTGCCGTCTGTCGTGACCCGTAAAACTCGAACACCAGTGACCTTTTTTGGGGGAGGGGGTCAATCGATTTGTTCCAATTAACTACCATATTATCGAGATCTTAATCTATTATAAATTATAGAAAATTACATAATACCACTTATTAGGCAAGTATATCCGCTAATATATTTAAGTTGCATTCATTTAAGTTACTTATTTCTTTTATGTGCTTTTTACTATTTTCTTAAAAAGTTACATGTGCTTTTTCTTATTTTTTTAAACAGTGACTTCTGAGATGTTCAATTCAGACCAGGGTCACGCCATGTTCTGCCAACCGAAATGCAGACCGGAATTCTGTCTTAAGAACCCAAAGGCCATCTGTTCGGCCAAGTAAGGATTTAATGTTTGTAAACTATAAATGGTAAAAAAAAAATTACATATGGATGAGTTTGTGTGTTTACGTTTTATTCTCTATAATTTCTATAAGTAGATAATTTCTACCTTCTCTCGAACATACCATCCATAAGATTTGGATAGCGTAAAAACGTGGGCACTCAAAATATACATGTCACAATTTTTTTTTATTTAGTAAATTATAAATTTATTTTCAAATAATATTTAAAAGTTTTTTAATGACTTAAAGTTCATTAAGTAATCACTTAAGACTTTTAAAAATGTATTCAACTTAAATAAAATAATAAAAATTTATGATGGCCAAATCTTTCCAGTGAAATACACGGTGCTCCCTTAGGAGACCTCGTTTATTATTTCACAACTTAACGGGTTAATTGTAATGGTTCTTGGAAAGTTTTTGTGCGTGTACCTTAAGTGAATATATAACTTGTTAAAAACTTAAGTAATGGTTAAAACTTTTGCTCCACTGTGGTCCCAAACCAAATTTGTATTTTGATATTAAAGGTCGAACATCAGGTCAGTATTTCAATTGCATGGTATTAGATGAATACTTAGCTTAGTCCTACATTTATAATAATTTATTCGTACTTATTAGTGCCTGATATTGTATTATACTGAACAAAGAAAATTTGGGTACGTTGAATTCAAGAAATTTAAAATGAAGCCAGTTTTTTTTAAGTTTATAATTCGAGACCAACATCATATAACCATCAAATGACCAAAATCACATTATGACCAAAAGCATATCCTCAAAATAACTCAAGATTCCGCTCTTAAAATCTTCATAAAATCGAAACCGCAAAAACAAAGATATAAAACTCTAAGAAAGTATAGGAGAGAAGCCCTTATCTCGTTGAGAAATAGACGCCCTATTAAAAATCACTCATCAACTATAAGTCCGGTGGAGATGAAATGGACCCATCGAGAGAGAGAGAGAGAGAGAGAGATGAACGGATAAAGAGCGCGGTAAAACGCTAAAGCGCAAACCACGGGGACTCCCGGAGGTCGGTCGGCGTATTATTAACAGCTATTACACACAACAGACGGACCAACCATTCCTTGAAAGGAGAAGGAAAACCGAAGGTGGAACTCGTTTTCGATTCTTTCGCCCGATAAGAATGTTGGATTGCGAGGCTGCCACATTGGAAACCGAGGGCTCTCTTGTCCACGAGGAAGATACCTGGGCCACTGGAATGCTTTGAACTTTGCCGGCTTCTGGAGGAGAGAATAGTGAATTGTGTACGGGCAGAACCCCACCGCCACCAACCTCGCCATCGGCACCCTCCACCAACCTACACGGGAAGTCGCCAAACAAACACGTTTCAGCCGACAAAGTCCCTAGAGGAGGTAAAGACGACTAATACCTGTCATGCTTAGTCTATACCTGTCAATCAGCTCGTTAACGGCTTGTTTGTGTCCACGGAGAATTTCAGGAACACCAGAAATGTGACCTCCGCCTTATTTCTTCGTACTATGTGCAATAATTATTACTGGTCAGCAATGGCTTTCTTGAAAAACTATTTAGGCTGCTTCTTAAGTTTTCTGGAGTGTTGAAGCCGAATATAAGGTCATAATTTCTTTATCAGGCTCCATGTTTTTCTAACGGAACTATCCAATTTTCATATGATTCATCATTAGTGCATGAAATAAAATCTAATAAAAGTCGACAAGCATTGGGTTTCTTTTTTAATACCATTTTCTACAGTCATCTATTTAACATTAGAATAGCTAGTTAGTAATTACATTCGCATACCATATTACAGCGTATTGGGTATTTAAAATAATTTTTTTTAAAAAGACAAATTAATGACTGTCCAGTAGAAGAACTGATATCAACCATATCTGAAATTAATATTTTGGTGTCTGTTTAAAACCAAACATAGCAATCTCTTCATTTATGCGATTACTATAACAGCGTATAAATGGAAACCGCGTTAATAGAGGGTTCACTGTACAGAGTTACCACAAAAGAAAAGAACACTTTCAATCTCCTGAGAAAACAAATTATTATTGATATAGCCAACATCTTACATGTTTCTTTCGTTAGTAGATGTTTTTAAAAGTTTGCACGACTATGTTAAAAATGTTCTCTGTATGAGCCGTTTGTTACACCGCAGATATCAATACGATAATCCAATCCTCTGGTAAGCGTGGTTTCCCAGGACTTTTCCCTTTGCACAAAAGAATGCTTTGAAATTGCCTGCTCCAGTCGTAAATTAATTGCCTTTTCAGTGGACGTTTACCATATCATGTTCTAAAATAACGCTGCACGAAAATAACCCGAGTTTGTTTTCGCCTTTCTAGCACGTAACGGGCGTTCACATGATGTCGAGGTCATGAATAACTTCAGTCGTAAAAGTTTCTTCCTTACTCTATGCATATTGCGAGTCAACATGTTTAACGGTTGAATTCTATAAATTGTTGAAAATGCCCATTTATTTTATAGTGATTCTGTCATTTGTTGTTAATTTATATTCAAGCAGTTGAGAATGCATGTTACCGCATTGCCAGAACGATGCTAAAAACGCAAAATATGCTAAAGCCAGTTAACTGAAAAATCGGTTAATTTATCCTCAATTTAATTATATCTCCCGTAATTTCAGGTTAACCATTTCCTACATATATGAGTATCATCTTATTTATTGTAGACTTTTACAAACTATATTATAACTTTCACTTTTAAAGACTGTACAGTTTAATGTAATGTTCCCACAATGCCTTTTTCCCACAATGCATTTTTTTTCAGCTTGGGCTATTGTTATCAGTCGGTATCGACGAAGTTATAATCTACAGTGGAAAGAAGTTAAGAAGAACTTAAAAAGTTACTATGGAAAATAACCTATCTTTACAGTTAAAAATAAAAGGTTAAAACAATAAATATTAGAAATTATTGTTTTAACACTTTAAAAACATCATTAATGATCTATTGCCATTTTTTTTCGAATTTTTTGATTTTGACTTCAATTCAATAGAGCATCAAAAAGTAAGTAAAAATTATAACGGGTAAGCATGTCCTATCTATTCGGGAACATGGTCAAATTTTAAGTCTGTGATATTATTTACGTTGCCAATGAGATGACATTTCACACTTTTAAACATCTATTACGGATAAAATACTTGAGATGGATGTAGAAGAAAAGATGGACGAGACACAAAGACCCTGAAGGAAGGAATGAACTAGATATTGGACACAGTGGTAAATCTAATCAGTGATAGAGGATTGTGTAAGGCACCAGTAGAAAGATAAACTAACAAAGTTTCGTTTGAACTTGACGCTTTCAAGCCGACGCTAAATAACGGAACATTTCTGATGCAAAAATGGCAATTGACAAGCAGAAGAAGTCCTGTGTGCTTCAGTTGGCGATGTCTTCTTCGGTCACAGTTGCGCAACGGAATTTCTGAAAGCGTTTTGATGCTGATATGCCATGTCGTGTAAGCGTTTTGTTGATACAGATTGTGTGATAAATAAACCTGAGTAAGAGAAAGAGCACAGGACGCCGATATGTTGTTGGGACGTTTGTCGTGTTACAGGGGCTCTCATATTGAATCGTTGTAATGCAAATAAAGCCAATCTTTATATTGGTTCTTTCTTATATTTTATCCGCAATAGATGCTTAAAAGTGTGTGTATGTAGGATGCATCTGAATGGGCTGTACAAACTTTCAGGATATGTACCAGGGACCAATACAAGCAAATTATATCTTATGAACATGGGGTCGAAAATGTTTATTTCTAGAGTTAGAAGGGCTTGAAGGTGTCCTGTAGTAGAAGAGTTACGACAATTAAAAAAAAAAGTCGGAGGTCATTTTTACGCCTTTGCTATAGCATTTGCTTTTGACAAGTGTATTATCTTGTTATACCCTAGAAATAAATCGCACAGTTTGCAACTCCTATACGCTTTAACGTTAATTTTCTCTATTTTAAAATTGACAGTCTGAGACACTTAAGAGATTCAATAAAGAAACCTATTTTGCTACGCATTCAAGTGAACAAGTATACCTGCATGCACTTTAAATATACAGTAGAGTTTAAAAAATTTTTGATGATTTTAATTTATTCAATTTTTTTAAATGTCTGACATAGTATAAAAATCTTATTTCTTCTGAAATCCACTTTAGTATTCATGAGTGCTGCCATGCGATTGGCCTTTCTAATAGATCCTATTAAATGTGAAGGCCTCTGTTGTTAAACCGTCTAAATAAAATTTTCTTTCGTCTTTAATATCAGGAAATGTTTGTGCACACGCTGAAAACACGTTTACGTTCTGAATGGAGCAATTTTTTCCCTTGTTTAGCTTTCCGAGGGGGGAGAACCCGAATGGAGGTTGACGAGGAATCCCCCGGACGAAGGACGATGGCCGTGTCTTCAATGCAAAAAATCGTCGTCGTCACAAAGACAGGGCAAACTACTTGAAGTCGAGTGACAGCAGAAAAATGAAGTAGGGGGTGAGTTATTTGGAAGGAGAGGAGGTGCAGAAGGAGGTTGAAGGGGATCCTTGATCGAGGGGTAGCGCCGCTGGTGGTCGGACCCCATTGTCCCGAAAGGAGTGGAGGGCGGCGTCGGTTGGGAAAATGCTCTGTACACAAAACGCCTCCGCGCATTCAAAACCCCCTCCAACCCTCCCGGGGGCCCAATTGAACCCTTCGAACCGATTGCTTCCAATTGCAGTCGCCCACAAAAGAAGCTCTTTTCTCCCGGCGAACAAAGACCCTTCGTTGCCGGGCACTCGAAGGCGGCCGAGGGGCAGCGAGCGCTCTTCTTGGTCGCGACCGAACCGTCGACCTACAGAAAAAAGAGAGAGAGAGAGAGAGAGAGAGAGAGTGAGATCGTTTTAAGAATAGGACTGCTTCCCTCCATCCCCTTACTACCCTTTTACACATGAAAGCATCGACAATTCACTTCAATGGATTCCAAACCGATGATGAGAGCTTGAATGTCAGCGCCAGATTGAAGATGACCGATGGCTTCGCCCACCAATTAAAACAGTCTTAGTCCAGATTGAACGCACGAGTTCTGCAGACCAAATGGTTAACAAAAAGGCCATCTCTAAGCTTCCAGATAAAGCACTGAATGAATGAGATCTATATAGAATTAAGCAAAAATAAAAAATAAAAGAAAATCGACAAGTTCAGAGTAGAAGGGATAAAACAAGTTCATCTTTCCGAATTGAATTAAACGAGGTAACATTACTAAGTCTATAATAAATTAAACCAAATCACATGTTAACCAAATTTACAATAAAATCTACCATTAATAAATGGATCCCTAAATTGAGACCAAAATACATATTTCGCTCTAACATTTAATATCTTCTGCTGAAACCATTTGCATTTATGAGGGTGATCAAAATCTTTTGACACTCCGCTAGATTTACATCAGTATAAAGTGATATGTATTTACATTCGACTATGTTTTGTGCGCGGCGTTAACGTGCATTTATTTAAGACCCACTTCTTCCCAAAGATATATATAAAATATCCCAAAAGTCTGGTCTCATAAGGAATATTGAAATATTTCAGACTAAGACTACACATAGTTGTATAATATGATATAGCGATTTTATAGCCTTTTCAGATTATGGCACTGCAGGGTGTCCCAAAAGTTCGGTCTCAGGATGTTGCACAATTTACAAGAATGTTACGCAATATCCAGGATTTGCACACCAATCATATAATCGTCGATAACGAGTAAAGGATCCAAGGCAAACCATCAAAAGTATAAATACCATCTAGAATAAATACTTTCCCAAACATTAATCCAACACCCTCTGTACGGAAAGACTATCAGAACGGTAAGGTACGATTCTCACTTTAATTAACCATGAGATTCCTATCCAGGATTAGCGCTTATTGTTCCATGTTAATTGCTGAGATGATGAATAGTTTGTGGCTTGTATTATTGCTGACATAAGTCTCAGCCATTCATCGGAAGAGGACTGTATAACTTGAGACATTGGCAAAGTACGACGAACTATCTGATCTCCATTATACAGGGCGAGTCAAAAGTCTGTTACCCCCTTCCTATCTTGGATACCAATGTAGTTACACAAATTCCAATACAAAGAATGAATAGGAACTTGAGGGTGCTCTATCTGATGGACCATCTTTCATCATCTCAAATATGCAAATTAGAACACATCCAAATTCTATCTCGAAAACCGTAAGAGATACACAAAATAATTCCAATTGCACATTTGTTCAACAGCAAATTCCAAAGAAAACAAAAAAAAGTTCACCAAAATCCGATGAGCGGATCACCCACAATCCTCATTGCAAGCTCTGCAACATTTAAACCTTGATTCCTGTCAATATTGAGGCAAGGGATGAGAGGCCATAGGAGGAAACGAGAGCAACAGAGTCCAAAGATCCTGGGTTCAAGTCTCGGAAGTATCCACCGAGGGGTTTTTTTTTCTCTTCTGGATACCATTTGCCAAGCATGCAAATTATTTCATCATCCCGTTCTGGAAAGTTCCACAATTTACCATAAAGTCACCTGTTTCCTGTGCAATTGGTATAAAAAGGAAGGCATGTTGAAGCTGAGAAAAAATCAAACCAAAAGCAAGATGGCACAGTACACTAACCAGGAAATGATCAACATGGTCCTCTGCATTGGTGAGGCGAGGCAAAATTATCATGCAACAACCAGGCATCGTTGAAATGTCGCGCGGAATTATGCTATGGCGCAAGTGGACATCACATTGAACATTATCTGGGTTGATGGAAACACTTACTTTGTATGTAGCCAATTTGTCCGGTTGCAGAGCTTGCAATGAGGATTGTGGGTGATCCGCTCATTGGATTTTGGTGAACTTTTTTTGTTTTGTTTTGTTTGGAATTTGCTGTAGAACAAATGTGCAATTTGAATTTTTTGTGTATCTCTTACGGTTTTCGAGATAGAATTTGGATGTGTCCTAATTTGCATATTTGCGATGATGAAAGGTGCTCCGTCAGATAGAGCACCCTCAAGTTCCTATTCATTTCCTGTATTGGAATTTGCATAACTACATTGGTATCCAAGATAGGAAAGAGGTAACAGACTTTTGACTCACCCTGTATGCAGGGTGTTTCTAAATGGAAGGACAATAAGTACATAGTGTGATTCCATGCATCAATAGAAGCAAAAAGTTCCTTATCGAAAATGTCGAAAACTCAAAATTTAAATTGCGTCGTTACGTCATTTATGAACTTTTCGCACGAGTAGTTCATTAAATCTAAAGGGTGGAGGAACTTTTAACAAATTCATTCAAAGAAATTCAAACGAAGAAATTCAAACAATGAAACATACATTTCATTGACAAAAATTCTCGTGTGTTCAGGTCGTGGACGTATGTTTCATTGTTTAGACCCTTACAATCCATTTCGGTTCAGCCTACATTACTCATTCAGTCTACTCCACCTATCAAAATAAACTGCGCCACTTGTTCAGATTAAATGACGTTTCCGCTAGGTTTTAAGCAAACTTCGCGTGACGTTTAGACCCTTACAATTGAGTTTTGAACATTTTACATAAGGAACTTTAAGTTTGTTATCATGCAAAGGATCACGCTAGGTACTTATTGTCCTTCCACTTAGAAACACCCTGTATAGACAGGGTGGGCCAAAAAAACTCGCCACTGAAAAAGTCCAATGGAAACAGTCCACAAAGGGGTGAGCGATTCTAGAAGGAAGAACGCTACCATTAATTAAGGCAGACGTTAACGTTAAATGGAACGAGTCGATTTCTAGGCGAAGTGTACCGAGAGTTCTGGCAAGAAACGATTATATATTTATTTATTTATTTATATAAGAGTAGGAGTTGTAGTAATATACAATTGATTAAAAATATATACTCCTTTTAAGGGAAAATAGAATAACATACAATGAAATAATAAAATCTAAATAAAAGTCACCCAATGTGGAGAAATACAAATAAGGTGGAAGTTTATGGAGACCGATGTGAACAAAAAAAAAACAAAAAACAGATGAAGAGAAGGTCTTGTAGAGTAACAATCACAGTAGAAACACAGGAAGATATACAAGAATAGACGACGCACATAAAAGATTCAGTATTATTATTTTATTTTATTATATATATTTTAATCAATTGTATATTTATTTATTTATTTATTTATTTAAACTTAATTGGTATAGAAAAAAACCTATCCAAGGCCCAAATGGCCTTATGGCCGACGAGAAGGGTCCTCGGAAGGATAAAATAAAAACAAAATAATAACAAGAAAATACAAATAAATAGTAAGAAGCTATATAAAAAATACAATTAAACAAAATAAACCAAAAGTTTAACGAGGGTTAGTAAGTGTGTTAAACGATAAAAGATAGATTTTCAGAAGACATTTAAACATATGACAGGAGGGGGAAGAGCGAATGGTTTCAGGCAAATTAGACCACCATTTAATACCTGCGTAAGAAACACTGCGTTGTTTATAATTACTTTTAGCAAGGGGAAGTCTAATAGAATGAGCTGACCGAGTAGCATAAGAATGGTAATGATATTGATAAGTAATTATTAAAGGAGTAGCCAGTGATAAGTGGGAGTTTACGAGTTTATAAATAAACAAACAAAGTTGAGAAACGTAGATTTGGAAAATAGTTAAAATGCCAAGTGATTTGAAGTGGTGGGAAACAGAAGTAGGCTTACGAACATTCAAGAGGCATCTCAAGAACCACTGATATTCAATCGATATTCTGTAAAAGATACAATGATCTAAAAAGTGTACAATTTGTGTACTATTTAAGATTATGTTCACCTCGTCTAGAAATCGACCCGTTCCATTTAACGTTAACGCCCTCTTCTCACCCCTTTGTGGACCGTTTCCATTGGATTTAGAAATTTTCAGTGGTGAGTTTTTTTTTTGATCCACCCTGTATTTATAGACATTTTCCGTATGTTTCACAGATAAATAAATACCTTACACATAGCAAATTATGAAATTATGTATGTTAAAGAACGGAATCTTATTCGTGTTAAATTTGAAGCTTCCATTAACCTATAACGATAGGCGTAAAACCTCAAACCACAAAGCGAAATGAAATTCGAAATGGCTCTTCCATTCTCAACGGCAAAATTAGCTTCCGTTTATTTAGATACTGCAGGTTTTATAACTTTTATCTTAACCGTAATTTCATTTCATTAATTCTTAATCATGACACTGCAAGTGCAATAACGGCCAGCAATTGTAATAAACTTCCAAGAAAACAATGGTCATCATTTCGTAACACTAAAGAACACACTTCTTTAATGATAACTCTGTTAATTGTTCAAGCGCAGCAAAAGTATCTACTTTTTTCATCTTATTACACATCCTTGTAAATGAACAAATTTTAATAGACCATTATGCTTTCTGTTATTACCCACATCCCCGGACAGCCCTGAAAGTAACTTTTCTTCTTTATGGAAACGGCTCTTTAAAAATTCGTCAAAAGCGAAGCGTTATCAGCGCAGAAAGCGAAGGAGTCATCGATCGAAACAAGTTGTTGTTGTCGTGGATACAGTCGCCTTTCCAACATCATAGCAGAATGTGGAACCACGACGTCAATCCCTGGCTTTACAACAGAAGTTCGTATGCTTTGCTTCGCATTGCGCGGTTCTGCGTTGACTTGTCTATTGCGCAAACCTTAAGTTCAAACTGAGTAGAATTTAGTAAACGTATGTAGCTTCGATTCCAGTCAATCGAAAATAAACAAGAAATAAGAAATTAATCCCCCAAGAAAGATACATGAATCTTCCAGAAGCCCGGATTCTTGTCTCACATATCGTCTTCCTTCCAAAAACCCTTCAGTTTCGTGGAAGGGTCCGAATTGTAGAGTGCATGGTCATCGTAAATCATACGTGATGAGGTAAGGGTGCTTGGTACTTTCGTCATCTCCTCCTTCATTAATAACGGGCTGATGAACATGAAATCAAGGATGCAAACCTCTTCTGTTTTCTTTAAAATTTTCTTTTAACATTTTCTTTTTCACTTCTTTTACACTAACCAAATAGTTTCGGAAGGAGAATGTCCCAAGTAGTATTCATCACAATTCAATAACAGTCGCGTGCGGATTCATTATCTTTAATAAACATTCATTTCTATGAAGTCTCAATTTCCATTTTTACCAATTTCGGCATAAATGGGTTAACAAAATAAAATTTCCCAATTATCATTTTATGAAGCGGCTCCTGAAGTGAGAGGATAGGCTACCCAGCAGTACTGTCCTGTATATATTTGCAGGGCAGTATAACGGGAAGCCTAACCGCTCGATTGCAGGGGCCGGCTCGACATCAAATGATAATTGGGTAATTTTATCAAAAACATGACAGTTTTGACGTTCACCCCCCCCCCCCCCCTCCCCGACTGTGGAAACTGCTGGCTGCTGCAGGACACCTTCATCTCCCTCCATTCTGCCAATCGACCGAGCCGGCCCCTGCGATCGAGCGAGTAGGCTTCCCGTTATACTGCTCTGTAGTTATCTGCAACACCCTGTATATGCATTAATCTTTGACAAAGAAAAAAAATCGATGCATCCCGAAAAAATGAACTGATCGAAACGAAACTTCCATGCAAATACCGTACCCTTCAACCGGCTATAGAAACGATCAGAAACGTGATGTATGTGGGAGTCGGTCAAAAAAAGTTTCTGTGATGTATGTGGGAGTCGGTCATACGCCAACTGCCCCGACAATAGAGTTATAGTATGAGGCGCAATTTCATCTGATAGCCGTACTCCCTTGATAATTTTGCATAACACCTTCATAGTACGTGCTACGTAAAGGATAGTCTACAACTCATACGACCTTTTCGCAGCCCTTAGTACCTACAGGATGGTTATAATTTAAGTTACACTATTGAGATCCTCTAGAGCCCGTTCTGGTGATCGGATTTCGATGAAACTTGGAATATACGTTATATAGACCATGGGAAAGTGACTTGCAATAAAAGAAATTAGTTCAAATTTCGAACACTAGGTGAAAAAGTGGCGCATAAAGAACAAGAAACGCAAATTGGAAACAAAAAAATTATTTATTCACAGCATTTGTTCAATCTGCATTCCATTTTTCTCAACCACATGTTCAAATCGCGTTATATCGTGTTCAACAGTAGCGCCAAGGGTTTCTTGAAGAATTGCAGTAACATGACATGTTCTGCTTGCTCTCAATTCAGGCAGAGTCTGCATGCTTCCTCCATAGACACGATCTTTCAAAAATCCCCACAACCAGAAGTCACAGGTATGCAAGTCCGGAGAAGGAGGAGGCTAGGCAGTTGGGAAACTTCTCGAAATTACCCGATCAACTCCAAAGTGGGCACGAAGAAGTTCCTTCATTTGTTGGGCAATATGGGGCGTTGCACCATCTTGCATAAAGACAGTAGTCTCTAAATACTCTCGTTCTTGTAAGGCAGGAATGACTAGCTGCTGCAGAAGTTCACAGTAATGGCCACCCCTAATGGAACACCTTTTAGGGCCTTGAGGAGTGTTCTTCTAAAAAAAAAAAAAAAAAAAAAGAGGCCAGGAATGAAATTAGGAATGAAACCACACCATAGAGTAATGAAATCAGAAGGTAGAGGCTGTCCATGCACAACATTTGGACTTGCAGTACCCCAGATGCGACAGTTTTGAGTATTCACTCCTCCATCTAGGGTAAAATGCGCCTCGTCTGACCACAAAATGTCTCAAGGCCATGAATGGTCGATGGCTATTCTGACCAAAAAAAGCAAAGTCCGAGTCTTGGGGGAGCGCATTTTGCATCACTTGGATCTTGTATGGATACCACTTTAAAATGCATCGCAGAATCTTTCGTACCGTAGAATCTTTAGTACCAAGGGAGAGACAACTCATGTGACATTGCTCGAGCACTTGTTGAAGAATAATGGGAACCGGATGCTTTTTTAACCACAGCAACAGGTACTTCTTCCACACTTTCGGTTGAAATCAGTTTCCGTCCTCTTCATCTCGGCACACCCAACCACCCCATCTCTTCAAAATTAGTAATCATCGTTTTCGAACCATTACTTGTCGTAGGCCCTTTTCGCAAGTCTTTCAAGCGTCGAAATTTATGCAATGCAGCAGAACCATTACTTCAGTTCTGATAAAACAACTTGACCAGCAGAGCTCGGATTTTTTTCTGTAAAAGCAAGGCGAAGAATGATTTTACAGCTGATTAATGGCATTTTAAAGCGTTTTAAGCTTCTTAGTGCCTTAGTGCCCTTTCTTGCATGATAAGCGCCACTAGTGGTCGAAAATTGAACTAATATTTTTATTGAAAAATGCTATTCCCCATGGTCTGTATAACATGTATTCCAGTTTCATCAAAATCCGATTAGCAGAATGGCTCTAGAGGGGTCTGAAGTATAACTTAAATTTTAACCACCCTGTACTCTTCAACTAGAAAATGTCCAGCCAAACTCTGCAGCCCTCTTCATGGCATGTGACACACTGCCTCAGCCAGCCAGATCGCCTGATCTTTTATATTGAGCACATTTGAAAGACGTCGCCTACGACATACCCAACGAATTCGCTCGCCAATTGGAGATCAGTGGCAGATATCCCTGAGATTACCATCCGGAAACTTTATGAATCCATGCCGTGTCGAGTAGCAGATTGTATCTAGGCCAAGTTGGAACAACGCCATAGTGTATAACGCTTTTTGCCCAATAAATAATCTAATTGTTCTTAAGTTTAATCATTTATTCTTCCATGGGACCGTTCATAAACCAGGTGTCACTTTATTCACTTTTTTTTACGCCTTCCCTCCTCTCTGTGGTCATCGTTAGTCATATTTGAATCTCCCTCCCCCCCCAAAAAAAAAATTGTCAGAGAAATAGAATCCCCTAAAAAGATATTAAAATGAAAAATTTTGAATGATTTTAAAATTAATTTGACCACGTGGTCATTACTTGATCCTCTTCTCTCCCTTTTGTGGTCATAAGTGGTCAAATCCTTACCCA
>JAHWFO010097394.1:152343-237029 GCA_023313115.1 Rhysida immarginata
CGTGGCGTATGAACGGTTTCTGTACATGTACATTCCTCTTACCCACTTTCGTGTCAACTGCATACTTCCTTCCTTGTACATCGATTTTTATTTTGCCAAAGAATATATCATTAAGAAATCATTGTTATGTAAGTAATTAAGATTTCTTATCAGCTGATATTTACTGTACATGCATTTGACTCCCTTCTTGACAATGATCTTATCACTTTGTTAACAGATTTCCATAATCTAATTGGCGAAATTAAGCATTCCTTTTTTCAAAAAGTTGCAAAAGAGTACTTACAAGAATAGTTGACATAGTTTATATCTGCCATTATTCGAAAGAATTTTCCGGTTTTTAAATGTAAACACACAGTAGCAATAAAGCACCTCCTCATTACGTGTTTTCTTGACGGCATTGCTCAAATATCCATTCATTTTATTCAAAGACTTAATCTCAATTTATAGACCTGTAACATAATGTGCCTCTATGAAATTTTATAAAGTGTACACTCTAAATTCAAAATCGCGTTTATTTCGTTGTATGTGTGGTGGGCGCTATTTGTTCGACGAATGTGGAATTTCAATAGAAACTAAATCCCTTGACACACACTTGATTAAAATTTTTTTTTCAAACGCCAAAATTTTTTTTGATGATATTTGATCGCAACGAAAAATTCAATTCAATATTGTCAAGAAAATTAAAAATAAATACAATAAATTACATAAGAAAATTGAAAATTTTCCGATAAACTAACTCGTGTCGTCTTCCTTAAGCTTTCTCGCAATTGTCATTTTGGAGTCCCTTATCTTAACTTAACTTTTTTTTTTTTTTTTTTTTTTTTTTTTAATAATTAATCTTTTTCATTTATGTACTCGAAAAGCCAAGCAAGTTTCGAGGCAATTTTCTCGAGGATTGAGTTTCCGCCGGAATTACCATTGTGTTCGGTGGTGCAAACTCATTATTTTTGCCCCTTCTCCTTTGACGTTGTCATGGGAACTGGAGACGAATCCGTCAAAAAAAAGTTGAAAGAAAGACTCCTCTTCCTCTCACCTTTAACGAAGACAGTCACCTGACACTCGGTCGTCGACAGTCACCCCTTAATTCGACCCAATCCCTCAAAAAAAAAAAGAAAAAAAATTTAAAAAATGACGTCATGTACACATGAACGACGGTGACGCTAGTTTCAAGAATACAGACGGCGCCATCAGTCGCAAAGTCGAAACTATAATTGCAAAATATTATCACTAAGGCGACATGAAGGAAAACATTTAATATTCATCGTTATTAAAAGAAAACTAATTGTTTTTCCTCCTCGTTTCTACAGGTTTGCCTTCTTGTCATTCAAAGCGCGCGGCTGATTATATTGAAACTTAAATTTCTTGATTATCTCCTATAAAGTGGTTTTATGAACTGGCGAATATTTTTTTCGCCTTTTAATCTAATTAATTTTTAACCAACACACATCTTTGAAATTTACAGCTTCTAGCATGTCTTGCTCCATTTTATATTTTCATTGACAATTTTTTACTACTGAAAGTTTAACGCGCTGCCATCGACATTTCTCTGCTTCCACAAGTTACCCAATGGCTCAGGCATTTTGCTATTTTCGCCATCGTGACGCCATTTTGAAGTAATTAACCTTAAGAAAGCATTACTTCTGTAAAAGTCTTCAAAAGTCTTATCTCGGATTCAAATCACATACTTACATGTAGATGATTATCTATTTGTCAATAAGATAATAAAAGCTCATCGTTACGGATATTTTCTTTTAAAAAAAACTCCTAGAAGCAATTTGCAAAAAAGCAACGCTCAATTGGCGCCATTTTTTGACATTGATTGATTACAGTCAAGTGTCTTGGATTAACTTTTTTTTCCTTTCTAATTTCCGTAATCTGTGTTTAAAGTGTATTCAGACTAGACATCCATTAAAATCAAATTACAGATTTCATTTTAAGTTGGCATTTGTCGTGTCATGTTAAGGCTTGTCAGAGAATACTTTTAAACGTACTATTAAATACGGTGATCTTATATTATTATTATTATTCTTTGGAAGCACTCCCCCGGAATAAAATATAAAAAAGAGATACAATATCCATTAAATCCTTGTAGGACTCTACTTAAGTTGAAGGTCAAACTTCGCTTCCGACATTAATAGATAAAACTTATAAAAAGAAGCCGGACTTTCTGTGTGCCCACACGATACTTTGATCTCACAATTTAAAACTCCTTACTACTGTATGTTAATGTAATAGTCCTTCAGACAACGATAAAAATGGACACATGAGTTGCTGCACGTTAGAGAGGTGCATTGTCTAATTTTGCTCCTTAAATCAAACGGAAGTTTATTCCAGATATTAATTGCGTTATATGGAAAGTGTTTCGATATAAATGAGATAGTACAATGAGGAACTTCGAATAAATATTGTCGAGTTTGTCGATAATTTTCTCCCTGTCGCAACCAGTCATGGACAAACGGTGCTGGGTGGTTCTTAACACGAATAGCATTAGATAATTCTGAAATTAGGGTTATGTTTATTATTGTCTTGATCGTCGGAAGATGAAACCGATTACAGATCCGAGTGACAGAGTCTAATTTTTTAAGTCTAAAAGTTACCCGTATTATACGGTTGTAGGCTATAGTTATTCGTTTAATGTTGACTGCTGAAGAAGATGACCAAAATAAGGCACTATAATTTAGCTTAGGCACTATTGTGGCGGTGATAAATTGATACACTGTCCGCCACATTGATACATCACTCGTGCTCTCTTGACGACACAGGATTTGCTTTCGCGCTGGTGCACCAGTGTGTCCTCCTTATTTGATGTCACATGAAAACTCTCTGTAGCGATTTTCTCAATGAGAATGAACTTAGGAGTCATTATTAAGCAGCAGAAGAATGAAGCTACTTATTGGTTTCACAATGTCCGTCTGTCCTTCCGTCCATCCGTCCCCTTCATAATTTCCGCATTTTTGAGGTAGAAGCTTGAAATTCGGAAAATGGGCATGTGCATCTTCACTATTTAGTTTGGTTTTGATTAGCCCACTGCGGTCGGAGTTTTTGGGGTGGAAATTAGAGAGGACCAAAAGGTCTACGTGTATTTCTGCATATAAAGGAGTGAAATTTGGTAGGCAGATTCCTCTAAGCAAGATCTAAGTTGAAATTCGGTACTGCTATGAAGTTTGGGCCAAATTGTCCCAATGGGATCGGAGTTGTGGAAGTGGCAGTTCCTTGGTCTTTAGAACTATGGCAAGATATTGCATGTGATATATCATTCGATCGGAAATGATAAGGAAGGAAAGAAAATAGAGTTCGTTTACATTTTCTAAATACTACGTTCGATAAAATCAACTTTTCGATTTAAAAGAATGGGGATGGGGGTTAAAAAGTGAGATAAAAAGGTAAAAATAGATGATCTCAGGGCTTCCGCTACTTTCCTATACCTTTCTCGGGAGGATTAATTTCTTGTTGTGGTTGAGAAAGCTCAATAAAAGTCCGTCTGTCCCTTCATATTTTCTATATTTTTGACTTGAGAAGGTTGAAATCACAGATGAAGAGAAATGTCCCCTTTCTTATTCCTCTGTAGTTGAAATTAGGAATGTAGCTTACCAAAATATGTCCTGTATCACTATTTAGTTTGGTTTTGACTGACCCATTGGGATCAGAGTTACGGGAGTGGGAGTTAGAGGGGATGAATCTGTCTACATGGTATAGATATCTAAGGGAGTGAAATTTGGAATGCAGATTCCTCTAGCAAGATCTACATTATTAAGAAGTATGGGCGAAATACTCCCTGTGAGGGCGGAGTTGTGGGCGTAATATTAGAACTACAGTATTAACGTTTTAAAAGCAAAATGTGGCATGTGATATGCCATTCGAACGGAAAAGTTAAGAAACGAAAGAAGATAAAACTCTTTTCCAATTTCTAAATGCTACGTTCGAGAAAAATCAATTTCTTGATTTCGGATAAAAAGGGTAAAAATAGATGAAGTCAGTAATTCCGCTACTTTCCTATACCATTTTTGTTATTATTATAAAGAGACGGGCCCAAGAGAGAGGGCCACCAAAAGGAAAAAGAGAATGATTATCACATGTAGCGATAATTACCAAAGTTGTCTTTTCCGGGTAAGATTGATTTCTCGTATTTTTCAGGCCAAGACTGTGGTATTCTGCTGTGTGAGTTTCTTTGTTTCGTGCCTTAGTATTGTCTCGTTTGCTTCTTTTCTTGTGTAGTTTGGAATGCTTGTTCTACATGTCATATTGAAAGATTGGAACGAGTACAACGATGTTTTGTATACAGACTTTCTCGTGGTCAATCTAATATTGAATATTCGTATACTGAATAGTGTCAAGATTGGGCCTGTTGGATATAAAAAGCTGTATTAACTTCCTATATAATAAATGGTTATCTAACTCCGTTCCTTATTGGCCAGGTTTCTCTTTTGGTACCAAAACGTCGTAGTCAGAATAAAAACACTCGTCAACACACATTTTGCTGCCAATCATTTAAAAGTCATCTTATGGTAAATTTGTTGCACTGATTCCGAAAATGACATCAGTTTTTTTTCAAATTGGCTGTAGTTTTTGAGATATTTCATATAGTTCATTTTCTACGTTTCAACGTGTATATGTATCCAGTAGAACTGCAACTTTGACAAATATAGGTATTCTAGACTAATTTGAGTGTGCTAATTCCAAACCTGAACTCCAAATTTCTCTTTCATGTCAGAATGTTAAGTTTTAATGGTGTAAAACAGTCTCATAATGTCAAGTTTAAACAATGGCTACCATTAAAATTAAAACTATTCCTATAACTCGAGATCCTGACGTGATAGGGAAATTTGGAGTTCAGATTTGGAATCAGCACACTCAAATTAGTCTACAACACCTATTGTCCCCAGTAGCAAAAATGTTGTTGACCAGAGCTATTGGCATGCATTTTGTTATGTAAAAATTGTTGTTGCAGATTACAAAAAAAAAAAACTAGAGCCAATTTTGCATTTTCACAGTCATAAAATTGATACAAAATGACTCAATTTATTTTGGTAACATGACTTTTGTAAAAATTTGTTGACCCGTGTAATCTATTCTATTTTTCTGTTAGGACTCTTCCCCTATCCAACGTTGGTTATCAAACTTTATTTAGGGAATTGGACGTCTTTAATCTGTCGGGATTGAATATTTAAATATTATGTTTGTGTTTGCGGTTTGTTTTTGTTTGTGTGATCGGCATGCCCCTTTGTTGGAGTTTTTTCTCTGTTGGGCATACCGGGACCTTTATCCGAATTTAATAAATCTTTCTATCTATGTATATAAAGAAGGATGTTTGTGGGTCTGTGCGTCTGTGGGTCTGTGTGTGTGGGTCTGTGGATCTGTGTGTACGTTTTTTATACAAATCTACAGTTTTATTCCGATCTTGATAAAATTTCGCATACATGACCTTTAAAGCATGAGGAAAAATAATAAATATCGATAAAAAATCGATATTCATGGTTATGGCAAGGCATATTAATGAGAAATATCTCATGACCAACAATGCAAGGCAAAGTTGGTACAACAATAGGTATCAACAATGGTATCAGCACGCAATTCACAAACACACTGTATGAACCAACAATATATATCTCATGACTAACAATGCAAGGCAAAGTTTGTGCAACAATAGGCCCATTGTGTTCGCATCAACAATGGTCTCAATGCGCAATTCAACACTAACAATGAGCACAAAATTATTCAAAGAATTATAACAATGAACATAAAATGATGATGCAATGAGAGAAAGTTCTTTTCCAAGAATTATAACAATGAACATAAATTGATGATGCAATGATAGAAAGTTCTTTTCAAAGAATTATAACAATGAACATAAAATGATGATGCAATGACAGAACATTCGTTTCCAAGAATTATTAACAAATGAACAGGAAATGCATATAATAAACGATATAGATAGGGCAGTCTCTCTCGATGAGACAAAGGAGGTACACGTGTCTTCCTTCAGCTCCCTAACAAGCGTTCAGACGATTGGGAAAAGTGTGTTTCTTCCACCAAGGCCCAGGGGCAATCACTTGGTGTGGCAGGCATTAACTTGGAAACGCCATGTTTTTCACACGGGCAATTATACGTAGCTTGCTCAAGAGTCGGCATCCCAGACAATTTGTTTGTTTACGCCCCTGACGGACAAACAAAAAACATAGTGTACCGTCCAGCTTTGGAGTAAAAGCTGGGATCGAAATAAAATTGCCCGGAGAGCGCACTCTGTCTTTTTTGGAACAATTACATGTGTTTAACTGAAGCAAATCAACATCCTTCTTGAGGTTGTTCTGCTGACCTATAACAATAATTAGCCCGGGCAACGCCGGGTAGATCAGCTAGTATATATATAAAGAAGGATGTTTGTGGGTCTGTTTGTTTGTTTGTTTGTGGGTTTGTTTGTTTCTTATGCAAATCTACAGTTTTATTCCGATCTTGATGAAATTTTGCATACTTGACCTTCAAAGCATGAGGAAGGTCACTGTCTACTTCAGATTTCGGAAAATTAATAATTATTGATAAAAAATCGATATTCATGGTTATGGCAGGGCATATTAATGAGAAATATCTCATGACCAACAATGCAAGGAAAAATTTGTGCAACAATAGGTATCAACAATGGTATAAACACGCAATTCACCAATAACAATGAGCACAAAATGATGATGTAATGATAGAAAGTTCATTTCAAAGAATTATAACAATGATTAGGAAAAGTGTGTATATGTTTCTTTGTGTGTGTGTTTGTGTGTTTGGCACGTTTTAGCAGTTTATTTCCAAAAAACATCAGTTTATTTAACTTCTTGAGATTGTTCTGTTTACCTACTGTGTAATTATCCCGGGCAACGCCGGATCCTCTGCTAGTAAACAAATAATTATGGATGCATTCTTTGTTGAGTAAAAAATAAATAAGATCATACTAAGAGAATAGGCACCTGAATTATGTTTATTGAGAGATAATTTGTTCAGCTAAGAAAAAACACGTGAATTGTTGAATAAACTGTAGCAAAGGTAGCAAGTATCATTTCATCCGTTTGCATGGCAATCATTGGCAATTTAATCAATCCAAAATAGATATTTAAAATATACGGTGTATTCCAGATTTATCTTAATGTTTTTAATTTATTATTTGTCTTTAAGTTGTTTGGCGTCTAATTTAATTCTAACTGTATCCTTATAAATGTCAACGGTAACTTTTAAAAATTCAGGCAATTTTATTATGTAAAAACATTTTAGAGCTTTTCTGCAAAAAAAAGTTATTTTTTGAAATTTACTATACATTCCATATACTACAATACATCTATTGAGAAATAATACACACAATACAAAAAAACCCAACATAATTGTCTTTAATCGGCAGATAAATATGCAGGGAATGAATGTTTTAAAAGTTTTTCATCAAAACATTGCATAATTATTGTACTTAATTATTATTTAGGGAACAAAGGAGATGAAAATGATAAACGAAAACTGAAGTTAATATCATTACGGGGATGCGTGGTTAATATTAAATTTCAAAATGCGAGAGGGGAAATGACCGCCTGGCAGCACGGTGCAATGATTGAAATTTAAATAAAGTTTTACTTACGCCTTCGAGTGCTTCTTAATATTACAATTTGAAAGGTGATTGAAAACTGAAGCCAGTCAATCGCATAATTAGTACACTCACATTAGTACAAATGGTCTAAAGCCAAATGAAAAGTCAAAAGCGAAGGCAAACAGCTTTTGTTTGCTTTTTTTCTGGGTTTTTTTTTTTTCCTCTTCAAATTTTCCATTTATTAAAACATTCATCGTATGCTGTGTAATGCAATTGTACGGTCGGTTTTCAAAGGGACATTTCCTAGGCTAATGAGCAAGACTTGGGCTTTGCTTTTCTCTTAATGGCGCTGCTTAACGATGGTCTAGGTCACTTGGCAACCCCATTAACAATGCCGAACCCATTCAGTCATTTCTACCTTAATAATAATAACAATAATAACGAGAAGCCGGATTCCTTTCGTCCTATGTTAATGCCTTAAATTTACATAATGAATTTCAAAAAGTTAAAGGCGCTCGTTTGTTGCCAGTGCAAACATTTTTATTTCATTTTTTCCCGTCTTTTTATCCCTCCCCTTCTTATTTCAAGATAGGAGGGAGGGGGGGGGGGGAGAAGAGTTCTGCAATATTTCAAAATCAATAATTGTTGGGTTTAGTAGTTGATGGTGAGTAAGATATCAATCTCGTTAGGCCTAAGGGGC
This sequence comes from Rhysida immarginata, assembly GCA_023313115.1. NCBI lineage: Eukaryota > Metazoa > Arthropoda > Chilopoda > Scolopendromorpha > Scolopendridae > Rhysida > Rhysida immarginata. The sequence continues at coordinate 160,596 of JAHWFO010097394.1, forward strand.
CGTGGGAATTAGCGGCTTTAGTTTGTCGAGAGGAGACGAGGGAGGGTTTTTAATTGGAGTGTAAACGGGTGGGGGGTAGACAAAAAGGGATGGGTGGGGGAACTAAAAACGAGAGAGGTTGGGGGGGAATCCAAGATAAACCATCTGCTGGGCTTACTCAGCTTGAGAGCCCATCTGTCATTGGTGCGTCGGCCATCGGTTTGGCGCGCAATAAGGTAGAACTGACTCCATTTCACCTGCGAGCAAAGCGCTTCTGCAATGCAAGCCTGATTTCCATATCGCGAAGAAACTGTATCTCCGACTCGCAAATTAAATTTGCGCAGATTATTCCATCCAGAGAGGTGTAAAAATATATGAGTGACTAACACCTCGGGTATCAAGTTGATCGGTGATCCACGTCCTTCCGTTCACGCTCCAAATGAACAACTTTTGTCGACGGTTGGGGGGCCCTGCATTTTCAAGTCACCCTCCAAAGTCGCCGGGGTTATCCCTACCGAACATCAATTCATTCATTCCCCCATTCACTTTCTCATCTTGGAGAGACTACCTACGTTTGGGCTTTAATTAGTCCCTTCGACAATCGAGAGGATCATCGATAATGGTGAAAACGCCAATCATCATATTTGCTCATCAAACATGACTTGACAGCCTCAATGACGTCTCCATTATGAAGCAAACAAGAGGAAACAACCCGAATCGCTATGCTAATGATGTTTCCTTTAATTCTCTCCTCCCCTCATCGGAAGTTTGTTTATAAATTGACCCCGACATATACAATTAAACCAGTTCAGAGAATTCTATTAACATTGAACGAAGGTGTAAAGTGGGTCTTAACGAGATATTAGTTAACCATCATCATTCAGTAGATAAGCCCCGGAAGTTTATTATTGCATCTCTCCATCTTCCTATATTAAAACTGTATTAGATCGACCATACTATTTCTACTAATAATAAAAATTCAATTCAATCCAATTCAATTTATCCATTCCAAATTGGAATACAGAGGAATAAGTGGTCAAGAAAGCCAAATCGGGCCCCGAATAAGGAATTCAGCACGAAAATTCAAATGTAAAAAAACATTTATTTTAAAAGCAATCAATTTTCCCAGAAGTAAGTTTAGTAAAAAATTAAGACAATCAGAGTAATAAAAGTAACCAGAATCTAAAAGATTAAGATCAGTTAAATAATAAATGATATTATAACTGGAGATAAGCCTACCAAGCGTCAGGTAATGATTTTTCTATCGAAAAACTGAAGGAAAAATTCTGCGACCTGAGTTCGAACCAGGAACCTCGGCTGTCATGGCCGACGCCTCTACCAGTTGGGCTATCGCAGACACCCGGACAGCCATGCTGTCTCAAGGTGTCTTAAAGACAACCAAGATGTCGTGGTTGAAAGCCCAATGGGAGGCGGTCACCTGGCCATTACAGCCGAGGTTCCTGGTTCGAACCCAGGTCGCAGAATTTATCCTTCCATTTTTCGATAGAAAAATCTTTATCAAGATCAGTCAAAGGTTGAGTAAAGGAGAATGATTTACCAAAATTATAACATTTAAAATGTATTAAACAAAATCTAGAAAAAATTCGGTGCAATTTGTAAAAGGTAGACTTAGCACACTTTCCCCCAAATCAAGATATTATATCTCGTTAAGGGACAAACCCAAGGTTTAAACAAATAGATCAAGACCTTAGAGTGGCGGAGGCTTTTTCCGAGTCTTCCTATTAATCCAATTCTTTGTAGGAATTAGGCAATAATACTATCAATATGTTCCGAGAAACGACAGCGGGCGTCAAAGACAACCCCCAAATCTTTAATCGTCTGCACCCTCCGAATCTTGGTTCCTCCAAGAACATAATCAAAATGTAGAAAATTTGTTTTTATAGTTAATGTCATTATACTAGGGAATCCTTTCTCCCAAAAATTATTTTAAAAACCTAACACATAAAATTTAAAGAATAAACAAAAAATGTACAAAAAATAAAAATTTATGATTTATATAACATTACAATCAAAATTAACACTAAAACCAACTTTCCTCCAGAAAAATGCAACTTAACTGAGATTACAAAACATTTTGCGGAAAAAAAATTCCAATATCAAATTGGAAGAGTCATGGAAAAACTGTCCCATCAGTCCACGATGAAGTTGACCCACAACTTACACACAAAGTGTAAGGAAGACAATTCTGCTCACTAAGAATAGCATTTGGAGGGAGGTTGGTTTTAGTTTTAATTACTTGCATTTATACTAATTTAGTACAATACTAATTAATAATTTTGCTAAACTGCAATAACATTGTCATGTGAACTAATCATGTGAATCGCCGTGCCCGAGTGATGAAATTCTAATCAAATCTAAATATAATCTATATAGATCTTATGATCTAGATTTTCTGATTTTAATAAATCAAACATTACGATATAGGACTGCACCCCTAATTACAGTGCATGAGTGTTAGGCAGGAAGATATGGTTTTTAATAAGATATTTAGAAATTTTTCTTCTGTATTGGTTAACTTCATTTTTAATTTGGTCAGGAATGTTGTTTACCCCTGAAGAGGCAGGAAATGAAATTTTCCTTGTTTAGGATTCGTAAATATCTTATTAAAACATTCCAAAGACAGGCCGTAACCAAAGTAATAAAACCAAAAACTGATTCCACTAGAAACAACAAAATCTGAAATATCTGATAAGTATTTGGGAGGTTTTTCCTTCATCAAGAAGAGAGAGCGGTCGAAAATTATTAGTGGACAAGTGGATCGACCTCTCTTCTTAACTGTAAGTTAATTACTTTTGCCTTCATTCTCAACGTTGAAATGGAGACTAAAAATGAATTTATTCAGTAGTACACAAATTAGAGAATGTATCCGAGCGAAGCGCATATTTTTGAGAATGCATGCAATGGTCCAGCTTGGATCTTCTTTCAACATTCTGCTATAATGTTATAGCGCATGCCCTTGACGCACGTTAATAATGAAAGGGAACGTGTAGGTGCAATAGGAAGATGAAAGCGCACAAGTATGGATAAGTCATTGGTCATTCCACCATCCTAATCTCTTATTCCCTACGTTCTAATCGTCCTCCACGATATTACCACCTTTCGCATTTCCTGTAAGATCAAGAATAGTGACAATTTTTTTGTTATTCCTGACGATGGATTCTGGCAGAAACAAGTCAAAGAAATGATTTAAATAAATATTACTATTTAGTCCATAATTTAAAATAATGATTAAATATAAGCTTAAATATACAGCCTAAAGAAGGAGAAGGGGTAACTTGGCTAGATTTTATTCCCATTGGGTAAGTCTAGGGAAAAAGAGTCCAAAAAATAGAGAGAAAAAGGAACCAATAAGAAAAGGCAAAAAAAAATCTCGAACTAATTCACTCAAAGCCTCGCAACGTTTATTGCTGACTCAGTCTTGAATAAATTTGAGAACCAATTATGAATTCCCTCAGACTTTATCCAATAGAAAATAAAATATTGTATGTCGGAGAGATTGAGGATTGCCAAACATACTTTGGAAATTAGGTTAGTTAATATTAAGTTACTTAGGCGTTCACCCAGGAAAAATATCTCGGAAGAGTCCCTCCTAGCCGACAAGCTGCCATAAATTACTCAAATGGCTACCCAAGAAGATCCACCTATGCAGTAGGCTTCTAAAAAGTAGCTCGTTACTTAAAGCCCTTGACAGCTGTCAATCGAGTCGTTCATCGTGGCTTAAAGCTCCGGAAGTTTCATGAAGCCCGTTTGCATGCTCTCTGTGCACGGCATATTACTGAAATGAAAGCCAATGCCCGCAAGCTCTATGAAGGGTACTTTATTGATGACAAATGGAAGTTCATCATGACACTTTATAAACCATGGATTTTTCTGATCAATAGTGGTAAGATTCTCGCTATTACCTACCATCTTGCTAAGTGGTTCTGAAGAACTTGCCGTGAAGCAAGGACGCCTGAAAATTCGCCGAGTAGCGGCAGGCGCTAAGATTAGCGCGAGTTATTATCAGGAGAGCATTCGCCGATGGATATTGCGGCTTTTAAAACGATGCCTTAAATGAACTCTGGAAATGATGATGTGCCAGGAGATATGGAACGAAATTACACTTCCTATCCTGCAATAACTATTGGAGTAAGATTATAATCCGATGCCAATAGAAAAAAACAAAGCACAATCGATATGGAGACTTTAAATATAAACTATTTTGTTTAATTAACCCCTAGAACATTAAATGAATGAAATTAAGAAATAAAGAATAGAATAAATTAAAAGCTGTACTAAATTTTTTGATTTACCCGACTTGACTGGAGAAATCTTGAGAGATGGCTTTGAATACATTTCTTGTAATGTTCAAGAACTAGATGTTATTTTCTTGTTTCCAAATGTCTTCCCGCTTTCTCAGAACAGTCACACTTGTAATGAAATGCAGAGTTTTATTGACAAATTGTCTATTCTCCAATCATTAGATGAAATTATTAAAAGTAACTTAAAATTTACTTGATATTTTCGAACCTCTTTCAGATTAATTCTGGGTTCATCCTCAGATTTTATTTTGTTTTTATTGAAATTTAAGGAATTACTTTTGGGCTGTTGTAGAATTAGTTGTAAAATAACAAATTCCAACCAAAAATTGAAATCTGAGGATGAACCTAGAAATAATTCAAAAGGGCTCGAAAATATTAATAAACTTTAAATTAACTTTACAAAAAGTTTCCTTTTAAAAATGTAATGTAATGATGTGAAAATCATTATTCATCAGTTAAAAGACTTATCACCAACAAAACTGTGATTTCATCACAAAAAGATATGTAAAATTATTTTTTTTCCTATTTTTCATCATTAATTTGAACAGCTGAGGTTGGCGTACAATAAAACCCTCACTGAACATCATATGATTTATTCTTAAAAAAGTCTAAACCTGTAGCTAGAAAAGTTCGTTGATTTTTCTCCACTCAAATTTAACTTCAGAACGTAAAATACCATTATTCTAATTTTTTGGCAAGGAGTTGTAGGTAACGGTTCTAACCAGCCCTAAGGACATGTAAATAGCGTAATGCTTCCATATCCACAGTGGTACAACGCAAAGAGCTGAAAGTTCCTGGTTCGGATCCAGGTTTTGGAATTTTCTTTCCTATTTTCATCAATAATTTAAACATCTGAGGTTTAGCGTAGGATAACCTTCATCGACTATTTTTAGATAAAAAAAAATCTGACGTTTCGGATAAGGGATATCCTTTATCAAAGCAAAAAAGATAACAGAGAATTATCCTCCACATCCGTCATTTATATAAGGAAGTAACTCTTAAACGTTACTTTAATTTGGTATTTGATGAAATTTGACCACGTACGAAAAGTTGATATCTGATGAAATTTTGGCGATCTGCAGCATTCTGGTGACTTTTAATATATTCAGTTCTTTATTTTCTTAATTTCATTAGTTAATATTCCAGCGGTTAATTAAACCTAACACTCTTTATATTTAAAGATTCATTCATCTTACATTTCAACTAAGTTTATCCTTCTTCCTATCTTTATCCGTAACAGACACAAACATATACAGTCAATAAAAATGCGTGTAATAATGAAAAAAAAAAAAGACTCGACAGTTTTATCTCTGTCCATGAGGTCAGTCGACTTTCGTCAACAATTTGTCAACTTCTATTCGTCAGATCTTACACCGAGATTATATTTGAAAAATTTTAAAAATAAGACAACAACTCGTGTAACTCTCCTGGCATTCTGTATTCATCTCGTGTTCAATCTACAACCCCCTTTCCTTTCGATTTCCCCTCTTCTTCTTTATTTATTATTTTTTTGTACTTTGTTACTGGGGATTTTTTTTCTTTCCAAATAAGTCAGGAATGGTTTATTTGTGTCATTTTTTCCCCTTCTTTTCCACCCCGTTCTTCTTCATTCAACGTCGCAGCGTCAGCAATTACGCGGCGATTAACAATAAATAAAAAATTTTTAAAAAAGGCTTTCCAGATGAGGAAAGAGAATTTTCAATGAACAAAAAAAGAAACTGTAAATCAAAAAAATAAGATAAAAAGGAAGAAGTAGTTGCTAATAAATTTAAAAAGATGCTCTCCATTACATCAAAAACGCATTATTAAACCATTAAGAACGCTGTTTTCATCTTTTTTATTTAAATTTTATTAAAAATCTTCTCGTAATTGGATGTTTTCTGCGGGTCAATATTTTATAATATATTAACTTCATTTCTTAAAAAAAAGTATTGAATTTGAATTCTTGGCTTTTTACTTTTAGTTAAATAAATACCGGGCATTGTTCAATAAAACACAAAATATTGGTTTAATCATAAAAATTTATTTTGCCACCTTCAAAATAGATCCCATTCGATGCGATACACTGATATCAATGAATAATCAGTGAAACACCACTTCTTAAAGGCACTTTCCCCTACGGCCTTCACCACTTTCTGCGAATTTTGTTTTATGGATTCAAAACTTCTTCTATGAATGGTAGATTTGAGTTTGGGGAATTAGAAAAAGTCATACGGAACTATAGTAAACACACCAACAGTCCAACCGTTTTTCCACAACAAAGATTTATTCACCATGAATATATATTTCGAACGCTAAGCGTTCATTTTTCAACATGACTGATAATACAATAACAAGTAAGGCTATATATATACTTCAAGGACCAATCAGGTTTAACGTTGATATTACAAGCTCAGGTGCCAGTAGTCAATCGGGTGCGAGTTTTTACATCAAGGGCTTAACAAGTTGTCCAATGAACTTTTTTTGAAGTTGTCCAATCCTGGAAATAGTTTCTTTAGTGTCTAAACCCGGTTTAATTAAAAAATAAATAAAAAATAATCGATAGGGAATTCATTCTGTAATCCTGGAAGATCGTCATTAGTGTAAGTGTCTTAATAAGTTACTCCAGTCGCTCAAGTCCATTGGTACTTTGTTAGAGTTAAACAGTTCTTTTCCTTGCTCCCTGCCAATTGCAAAGGTTTCCAGAAAGTTTAACCTCCTCCAATCAGCAGTTTAGTGGAGAATCTCATATCCGCCAGGTCTTGGAACACCTCATCTCCTGTATTAATAATGTGCTGAGCGAAGCTAGAACACTCTGGCCTATGGTTTCTAATATGTTGGAAGTGCTCTCCAAACCTGGTGGCAATCCTCCTCCAATATAGATGGCCTCACAGGATTCGCACTTCAATTGATATACCCCGGAATTTTGTTCCGCAGGTATCTTGTCCTTGACGAGCCCAAGAGTCTCCTAATCGTGAGTGTGCTCCTGTAGCAGATTTTATGTCCGAATCTTCCTGCAATCTTTTCAAATTAGAAAATGGATTGAAAAATTCTGCGACCTAGATTCGAACCAGGAAGCTCGACTGTCATGGTCGATGCCTCGACCAATTGGGCTATCGCAGACCCTTAAACAGCCGTGGAAAGACAAGGGTCAAGATGGAAATTTGTCAAGATGAAAATTTCTGGTGATTTGGATAGGAGAAATTCACGATCTGTGAACCGGGTGCCCGCCTCCCATGGGCTTTCCCCATCTTGACAACTTGGTTGTCTTTAAGACTATTAGTGACAGCATGGCGACCGTGACATTGTTGATATAGGGATAAATCCCCTGCCCACCCAGTCAAAAAGACCAAAAGGCAAAGTTTAAAGCGAAACCACAGCCGAGGGCGTCCACACCCTACCCGTTGACAGAACCAGCGAGAAAAGCAAAGACTGCAAAAAGCAAACCAAAACAGAACGCAAGTGTACTTACTACTTGTAAGTCTATTTACTACTTCCAGATGGCTCACTAGTTAGTAGACTTCTGTGGCTTTAGACTTCTTAAAAGAGAGCTTGGAAACCGTTGACCTAAAACGCCGAGAGGCCTATGGAAAGGTCCAAATCCACTTTGCTTATCCTTCGCCTAAGTTTTTTCCAATGGAAAGTGCAATATCAAGTCATAAAAGAAACTATAAACTAACTAGAGACCAAATAACAACATTCAGGAAAATCTGAAAGTAATAGAAAATGGAACGTTACAACACCAGTATAAGAAAATACCATTAATGTTGTTCACAAAAGAGCAAAAAGCCATTATCATGTTCTTGCGCAATAGCTATGGCGAAAAGCTTCAGTTTTCAGAGTCGTAACTAGCCCCACCCGAGCTTCTACCATGACAGTCGAGGTTTTTGGTTCGAGTCCAGGTCGCAGAATTTTTTCATCCATTTTCTAATTAATATCATTTATCTGATGTTTGGAGTTAGCTCCAGGTTAATTTCTTTATTTATTAATCTTTTCAAGTCCCCTTACCAAGGTTCTTTTGTATGGTATACCCAGTACTTTTTTCTGTCCTTCACTGGTTCCAGGTTTGTTGCTTGTGCCACAGCCATTCTCCTGGTTTGTTTCTTTATGGGGTTGTTAACCAGATCCGTCCTTGCAAACATTTGTGGAAAAGCATCCGTCCTGTATCCATTCCGTATTGTGGAAAAGCGGTAGGACTATTGGTGTGTTTACTGAAGTAAGATCCACAAAAGGAGATAATTATTTTTGTTTGGCAAATACGGTGCTTGACTGAAGACATTCGTTGAGTTTTCGGTCAAAAATTTGCGCTTAAAGGGTTGATGTGTGGGACGGCGCATTATCGTGGTGCAAAATCCTAAAATTGTTTTTACACAAATTTGGCCTTTTCCAGCATTTCCGCACAAGAAACTTTGTTGCAACACAATCTGAGGCAAATATTTCGTTCGATATTTTTATTCATTTCTAAAATCGCAGAGTCCACTTGAGGTCAAATAACAAAACCACCGACTGTAAGCAAACTGATTTATTAGGTACATTGGTCCCACCTTACAGAAAAGAATTTTTTTTCATACCAAATACGCATGCTTTTTAAATGAAAAATTCCCAGTAGTTATTTGACTCAATGTAATTAATATGATATGTCTTATACTTTTCTTCAAACATTCAAATGCATTATTAATGGATACTTTTAATTAATCTGTCCGATCAAATTTAAATATGTTTTGATGCAACCAATAAATTTTCTTTAACTTGAAATGTTTACCTATCAGCAATAAATAATCTTCCTAACAGCTTCTTTTCTTTCTCCCTTCATAGCATTTTGTTTACATTCATCCGAATCAAGATTAAAAAGAAAATTCCCATCCGTACATAATACCTTGAAACTACCGTGAAGAAATGTTTTCCCCTCAAAGTTTATAATAATGTCCATAATCCACTTAGTGGAAAAGATCGCCATTTAAGGTCGACTCTTTTTTTTTTATATAAGTTCCTTCTTTTTCTTGCCCTCCCTTTATTATTATTATTTTTCTTTTTAAAACCCTCACGCCCTGCTCGTCTGTAACCTTTTATTTCGCTTCTTCTTCCCCTCTAAACTTAATCTTTCATCTTAAACCCCGTCCACGGCCGCTTTTGCCTTTACAACATTTCTCGAACAAGTCCTTTGATTAAAAGATGGGCCTCCTCGCCAAACGCCCCTTTTAATTATCGGCTCTCCCCCCGCTGTCACCAGGTGGTCACGAACCGAGGCCAGCCAGGTGAGCAACGTGCCTAGCCTACGCAAGGAGACGACGACGACGACGACATCCACTCACATATACGGATGCACGCACGCACTGACATACCCCTAAGGCCAAAAAAACACCATCGTCAGTCCATTCTGTGGCCGAGTGAACCAGATACACACACAACACATGGCTTCCCTGTTTCTCTCTTACATTGGAACCAATTAACAAATCGTCGGACGAATTCTAGGCGCTGACGAAGAAGCTTCTTCGCTTACAGCCTTTAGAAGTGACCTTTCTAGCATACAAATATGCTTTCAATCGCGTAAAAGTTGGAGTAGTCCCAACCGCCCACATATTCTATTCCGAACGACGAGCAGATAGATTCCATCAGAGACGGATAAAAAATAAAGTTAATTGGTCCACAAAGTCTCTCATTAAAACGCCGCCTTATGTTACGTTTAATCCACAAGAAAAACAACGAGCTAAAAATACCGGATACCTATATTTGAAGGCTATCCTCTCACAAGAAAATCAGACTAAAGGTAAACCCATAAGAGTAGTTAACATTACTAGAATCGTTTCCTTTAGGTAAGCCAAAGGAAAACATCAAGATGGTATAAAAACGTGAGACAAAAAGATCCAATAAAAAAGGCCAAAAACTAGTCTCAGCGAGAGATCACCAGCAGACTCGGGGGAAATGCCTAAAATTTAATAAAACAAAAAAGTAAACTCTAGCCCAAATGGTCATGTAGTCAGCGTAATGTTTCCATGCTCACAGTGGTTTAATTGGTTCGAGGGTCGGTGCGCTTCCTGGTTCGAGACCAGGCTGTGGAATTATAATTCGAGACCAATTATAATTGTTTGCATTTATAATTTAAATAAGATTTTTTTTAAGAAGAAACGTTGAAGGGTCTGAAATGCAATCAAGTCAAGTGATATGTTCCAAAATTAATCATGCCTAATATTCTGAGTCTCTTTATTTTTAAAATTTTATTGATTGGCACTTGGGCATTTTTTTTAAGTTTTACGGAGGTACATTGATTTATTTGATATTTAATAGTTAGCGAAAAAACGATACAATAATGCACCACAGGGCCGGTATGACCTATGACCGACAAGTAGGTCCCTGTAGGCATTCAATCAACAAATGATATATAAAACAAAAAAGGGGTTAGTAAACAAACTAAACTAAACATGTACATAAATCAATCAAGATGGAACAACAGTGAGGTCAACGATTACCTAATACCCACTAATTCATGACGTAGAATAATGGATTATTATTACAAATAGTCTGATGATTATATTATGAGTTATAAAACCCGAGTCACCAAACAAAAGTTAATAAAACTATTATTTATTTATTTATTTATTTATTTATTTATTTATTTATTTATAAAAGTTAATAAATATAAAACTACAAAATGATGGGTGCACAATCATAAGCTAGTCCGTCATGACAAGCTTTTAACTGTTTACATAGAATTACAATCGTTTACATATAATGAACCTAAACAATATAATGAACCGAAATAATCGAGCATCTGACGTTAGTATACAAGAAGATAAAAAAAACTTTAAGAATTAACGATACAATAACCTAAAAACCCGCTAATTATTAACATAATACGATGAATTTTTACATCTAGTAGTCAAATAAGTATATTCTGTATAATTGAAATCAGGGATAACAATTGCAACGAATTAATAATAAACAATAGCATTTAATAAATATCCAATCAGAAGCTGGTCTACAGTGGCGTATCAAACCACAAAAATAAAACTTAATCAGAAGTCTAACATTTAATATACAGAAGGGCAAAAATTTTTAAGCGTAGTATGAAGTTAATAAACGTATTTCCAGAGGTAAACGCGCCCAACTTTTAATTCCGATGAAGGATATACAATTATTTCGGTAATTAACTCGTGCGAAGGGAAGACATATCTCACTGGCAGTCCGTGTTAAATAATTGTGACTGTCTTGATTTAATTATATAACCAGAGATGTGAAAACATTTAACATTTTATAAAGAAAGGTACAAAGTTGCATAAAGTAAATTTGATGTATAGTAGGGATATTAATTAATGAAAAACAGTAAGATACGGTCGATAATTTGGGGACATTTAGGAGGGTACGGAGAAACCATTTTTGAAGTTTCAGAAGTGTAGTAAAATTGATTATAAGAGGTAATGGATCCCCAGAAGATGACACAGTAGCAGAGGGATCCAAGAATAATAAAGCAATAATATGTTGCGAGACAGATAATGCATCCTGGAGATCAAACCTTGTTTCTTGTTCAGCTTAACCAAAAGCGCATCGATATGTAAATCGCAAAACAAGTCATAAGATAAAATAAGACCAAGATACCTGAAAGACGTGGTAGTTGTAATAAAAAATTAGACATTTTTATAAAAATAAATAAATAAATAAATAAATAAATAAATAAATAAAATTCACTTGACACCTTCCGTATACGACTAAACTAGAGTAGGTAGATAACTAGTCATACGAAAGAAGGAAAGATGGTCCGAGTCGATTCCGTTGGGTGTTTCTCGTGATAATAATGCACAGCAACGGAGCGAAAACGCGTTGAAATACGAAGCACTCCCATTTAATAAAAATTTCCCTACGGCACCTCAAAAATAAATTGCTTTTTTATTACTTAATTTAACTTAGCATCAAATTTTATTGCAAACACTGAAAAAATAGTTCGGTTTTTTTAAACCACTCATTCTCTATATTCATAAAGGTATGAAATAAAAAATGAGATTTCATTAAAATTATGTTTGCTTTTAAAATGCCATCTGTAACGTAAAATGTCATTTTAGCGCATGAAAAAATTTGGTAGGGATGAAAACAAAATAATGTAATTGAAGTTTTGAAGATTAAGCGTATCCAAAAATTGCGGTACAAAAGAACAAACTGCTTAAGTATCTCTCAAGAACGAGAGCAAATTAATTTTCATTTAAAAAGTTTGATACTAGATTTACACGCTCTCTCTACTTCTCAAATATAATTTAAAATGCATCGAGCCTCGTTAGTGAACGGGGAAAATAACAGCATATTATTATTATTATTATTATTATTATTATTATTATTATTATTATTAAGTAAGATTACTCCTAAGGGAGTTAATAAGTATATATCATTTTCAATCGGCGAATCAACATAGGGGTTAAAGAATACATTCAGTAGCAAAAAATTTTTTTTGAAGCAAACAACGCACAGGAATTGATTGTTCTTTGAACTTATAACACTATATTTTTGAATAGTTTTAAATAAAAATGGAAGACAAGTAGAGCAACACAAGTCAGATCAAGCAACTGAGGCCCAATGAAACGGAAAAAAGCACCTAAAAAGGTTGCAGACACGTCGGAAAACCAAATGGCCCAAGAAGAAACACCCAGATAATAATAAAATTGCATAGTTATTGGGAGTCAAAATAATGTTGTCTTAAACGTCTCTTAAAAAGAACACAGTCTGGAGAGTTTACTAATCTATGTATGCGCCGTAGCGATAGTTATATTGAAAATTCAGATATAAACCGATTTTAAACTTAAAAAAACTACACAAAAAAGAGTCTATAATGCGTTTTCTTTTAAAAGAAATCAATTGGTTTCGTTGATATAGTCGAATGCGCTACAGACGACAACGCTGTTGCCTCAATTTTATTTTTATTCTTCAAAACGCTGATGTACTTTAGCTAAGTTGTAAAAATGTCCAAAGGATATTAAATAAACATCAAAACAAACGAAATAATGCAGCATGGTAAATTGAATAAAATTCCATGTTATATAAAGCTATAAAGTCCAGAAAAATATTCAAACATCAATTGAAGGGCTCAATAAGGATGTAATCCATAGGAAGAAGTTCTTACTAAATGTAATAATTACTGCTTGTGAAATCATTTATAGTATGTTTCAGTAACAATTGCACAAATCACAGTAAAGCAAAACATCAACCACACAAATTTACAGATTTTTAAAAAATAAAACATCACAGGAAAAATTCTTCCTGTGGGTCACGCTCTTATTGTCCCGAGCCCTTCAATTATAAATATGAATTTCAATCTACGGGTTGGAAGCACAAAAGCCGAAAGCTGCTACGTTTTCATTCACTTTCTGATATCTATCGAAATAAATCAGAACTTTTTAAAATCGTTTTCCCATCGTAAAGAATAGGATAATAAGAACTCGTTTATCTTTTTCAGGAAAGCCTGATGTCGTTTGAGTTGCCATCCACTTCGACGGCAGTTCATCTCTGCTATGCATAAAGCACGGCTAAAAATACGATAAGCCGATACTGCCTTGGCCAGACTGCTCCTCAGAATATATGTGCAATAGATAACTTGTGATAGCCGTTGGTCGTTAACTTACCGCCTTTTTTACAATACTATCTCATTGGGAGCACATCTTTACATTTTCTGCGTTGACCAGTGTAGCTTTAATTCATTTTTAAATGAAACTACAAAGTTATGTTTAATAGAAGAGAAAAAAATTTAGAGACGCTCGTAGTCCCTAATTGACACCTCAGATCACGAAATTTTTCTTTCCTATTTAACTTCATTAATTTTTTTTTAATTTAATAACTACACAATCAGAACAATCCTTAGTCAAATCCTGGCAGAAGGATGTTCGAGAACGTTTCCAAACTAATGTTAGTTTAAGTTATTACATTCTGCCATAAAGTTAAAGTTTAAGTTAATACGTCTCAAATTTATCACTCTTAATCCTGGACAAACAACACAACTTTTTCTCATAAAATTCTTTAGAACATAAAATGTAAAACTTAATATGAACTTTAATCTGACTGTTCAATTCATATAGATTTCTTTTCTACACGAGTTTGATACCTGTTCTTTAATTCAGCCATTAAATGTGCGAAAGATTTGTTGCGTAACATAAACATTTTTAACGACTAAGGAAAACATGGCAATGCTCGAACAGACTGCTAATGAATAAAAAAATATTAATAGCTTTTTCCAAAAAAGACCTTTGCAACATGCAGTATTGTTCTCCTTGACACGCTATTTTCTAGGTAATTTTCAAAAATTCAGTCTTAGACATGCTGGCAATTAGCTTCAGAAAAGTTGCGATATCAGATAATTCTCTTCAAATTTACTATCTTTTGGAAGAAACGAGGATCGTTCGTTAAATATTTCCAGAATACAGCCCATAATAATTAGAAAGAGAGAGAGAGTGAGAGAGATTACGAAAGTGTTGGCTCTGTTGGAGTAAAAGTTTTATGGAGCCACTTGCTGTGTAGCATATTTAGCTGTCAATACTAATTGGATGAAATGTTTTAACCATGTTTAAATTTATATCTGATATGGAGGGCGGAAGATGGGAGGAAATAAATTTGGGCGTATTTTTCCCTAGCATAGGCTTACTTCAAGAAAAAGAGAGGAAACGTTTGTCTTTTCTCCTTCTTCCGTTTATCACCTCTTCACTGATTTATGAGCGCACCACAAAGACGACGCGAATAAGACCCCAATAGAATCGATTATCTGGATGTCGTAACTCTCAATCAGTATAAATCCTGTTTGATAGAGAAACGTTTATCTCTTATTTGTGACTGCCCATGATTGATTCGCCCCATTGTTGATGTGATCTCCATAAAGAGAAAAAAAGTCGATGCGAGATGATTTAATAAATACTGGGTGGCTATAATTAAACTTTCCCTAAAACATCAAACTATTAAAAGAACGTCCTTTTTTTTTTTTTTACAATACTTACTGTTTTTTATTGACTTTCATCATTGACTGTATACTTTCATCCTTTCGGACATCGTCAGTAGTTATTTTATAGTAACTTTCCCTAATTAATCCACTTTACACACGAAACAATTTATAGTGCGGTTACCAAACTAGGTAAAAATAATGTCCACAAGATTTGCATGGTTCATCGCTTCCATTAATAATTTACTAGACCACCAGGTACCGTGATCTTTCACAGGTGTTGCTAGCCTCAAGGACAAGTAATTTTTCAATAGTTAAATTGATGCTATAATTATTGATTTCCACTGTAAATGTCATTTATTTAAACGACTCCATACTTTTCTCGTGGCTACAACAATCAAACAAGTAATACTATCTAACGTAATATCAACCTTATACTACAATATTATAACCTGGGCAAGCACCATAAAACCTAATTTAAATCGCATCAAAGTTGCCTATAATCAAATCATACGAATAACCTTCAAATTAAGTAAAACCACTTCAATTAACCGAATCTGCAGATATTTTCAACTTCCAACACTACAAAACATACGCTGTATCGGACTTATCAATGAATTAACAAATGCTTTACACCTAAAAGATCATTATGTTAATGAATTTATTAGAGACTGGTATAATATCGAATACCGAATTACTCGTAGATACAAATTCGAAATATCTTTCTAACCATTTTCTCTAAAATGATATTTATTTATGGAATGAACTACCATCACCAATACGACAACAAACTGACTCTAATATTCAAAACACTTATACCATATCTATGATCACGGAACATTATATCAACGGGCAAATGGATCGTAATTAAACCTACACTGAAGAATAATTATACAATTCCGAACTTTAACTAACATTTTATACTGTAACTGACGTATTCCTAACTATTTTTTACAGACTTTATAATTTCTCTAATTTACTTACCTATTTGTACAGGGTGTTACATATAACTACAGGGCAGTTTAACGAGAAGCCTACCCGCTAGATTGCAGGGGCCGGCTCGGTCGATCGGGGAGAGGGGTGAACGTCAAAACTGTCATGTTTTTGATAAAATTACCCAATTATCATTTGATGTTGAGCCGGCCCTGCAATCAAGCGGGTAGGCTTCCCGTTATACTGCCCTGTACTTCATTACATTTGGAATGCAAATAAATAAATAAATAAATAAAACCAAACTTTCCCGCAATAATCAAACTTATATCAAAAAATGCATGGATGGGAAATAGCAAACAATTAGTTTCGATTATACAGAGTGGTCCTGACATAAATGGTCAAAACCAGGAATTGGATTAGGTTCATCATAAGATGAAAAAAGCTCCCAAAAACATTAATCTAAAAATGCATCCTTCAGGAGTTACAACGCTTTGATTGATTAATACTGGATTCAGAAAAATGGAAGGCCGTGAAAGGAAAAAAAACGTTATTTTTATTTACAGTTGTTGAAAATGTCCACCTTTAAAAACGAGTCTCTCGGAGATGTTGATGAATGCTGGCAAAAGTGTTCTTACCAGGACACTGATGCTTAAACATTGTCCGCTGTAGAACGTTGGGCTAAACTCGAATTTTCATTCGCAAGGCGATATTTAAAATGAATACCAGCTAACTCGTATTTGAATAATGATTCATGTTAGTGGTATTGGAAATGAGCACGAATTAATTAAAAAAAAACACAAAATTGGTAAGTATGATTAAAATTTCGAAAGCAGCTATTCTTCGAAGCTGATGATTAAATGTATCATACTCTTGAAGGATGCGTTTTTGGACTAATGTTTATCCCAAACTGGGTTCGGAACATCTTTCAGCGGGTTCGCCAAAATTTTTCTGTAATGGCGGATTATTGTATTGTATGCATGTATAATTATAAGTTAGCGCTACCCACTACTCACATCTTTGTGAAAGGGGTTTGCGAGTCGAAAAAATTTGGGAACCACTGGTCTATGGGAACTTTTATCATCCTTGTGACGAGCCCAATCCAATCCCTGATTTTGACCAACTATTTCAGTATTATTCTGTATAGCATGCCTTTTTTATTTTTACTATAGCTTGTCCAACGAAAGTTGGAGTGGGCGTGTCCAATTAAATTTCCAATTTCAATTGTTAGACATCGTTAATTTTACTTTGCAACAATGTCTAACAATTAAAATCTTAAGTTTAACTATATTCTGTCTTACGAAAGTTTGACGGGGCGTGTCCAGTTAAATTTCAGCTTTCAATTGTTTAGGCATTGTTGCAATATAAAATTAACATTGTCTAACAATTGAAATTGGAAATTTAATTGGACACGCCCATTCAAACTTTCGTTGGATAGAGTATAGACATGCTCACTCCAACTGTCGTTGGACAGATTATAGTAACTCAGTTTTGATAATCTTCCCTTTTGAATTCGCTATTGTTGCAACAGTGAGAAGATCTAACGATTTAATCATGGTCTTTTAATGATAAGAGTAAAAATGGTCTTTTAAATATATATTGTTGCATAAAAATCGGGTGATTTTTTCCCTCATAAAACCCATGGTACATGAGGAAATTTATGGAAAATAGTGAAAAACCTTTCTCGGACTATGTTAAAGCATCATGAAAAGTTTGACGCCCATTGGTTTCGCGGTTGTAGAGATTATCGCGAATATACACACAGATAGACAGACATACATTAATATAGATGAAAAGAGCACGACGCTAGCCTTTGAATACTTTTAATACCAATGATACTCAAAGTTGTATTACTTTTGTATTATCGATATTACACTGATGAAGGCAAATTTTTTATTCTAAATGCCCATCCGTATTTATTAAATGTTTCATTGTGAAAAAGTAGTTCTTTCACTTCTTTTTAGCTATGATTTGGTTTATTTCACACTTTCGGTGACCTTTGCAATTCAAGGAATTGCTTATTTAGTTTCTGCTACAAATAAATTGAAAATTGGCAGTGTTTTTTTATTTTCTATTTTTTTAATAAAATCTTATTTTAAGCAGATGATTGAAATGTTTAGAACCCACGCCTAAATTAAGTGATTCTAAGAGAAAATTGTGTTGACAGAGTCATTAATCACTTGCTCACCATCTGTCGTTCGTTTTCTTCTTCTTTCCAGTGACAATGCAGAGCGTCAACGGGACTGTCAGACGCCGTGTCAGCACACGTCGTGCAGCGCCTGTCACTTTGTCACCGCCGAGCCTGACTGTGTCAAGTGCGCCGCTGACGACTTCCAGTGCATGCGACACTTCGCCAAGTGTGTTCGCAAGCAGTTCTGCCCTCGTCAGAAATTCCCTTGTAAAAAAGGAGCCCAGGTAAGATCAACGTTCTTTTTTAAAGGAAAAGAAAATATTTAAGCCACAACGCCAAACTATTTGCGGCAGCGTTGCAAGTTCGTCTAACTCAAATCTCGTGTCAAACCTAAAAATATCTTCTTTTTTTGGTTGAAATTTTCTCATTTGAACACCGGGTGAGAAAAGTAAGAGAAAAAATATAAATTCAATATTCGAAAATTATAAATAGTAGCATGATCCGGTTTTCAAAGAAATGCTGGAATTTTGTTTTAATAACGAAAAATTATATTGCCAAACTAATTCGATTTGTCGACAAATGGCATTGTAGAGGAGCGCGGTTCTTCAAACAAATGGCCACCAAAGTCTCCAGATCTTATACCTTGTGATTTTTGATTATGGGGCTACTTGAAGTCACGGATGTACAGAGTCATTGACCAAGTTGAAAGAAGATATTCGCATCATTTGACAGGAATTAAGACTGAAATCTTCTTCGGTACAGTGCAGAGTGTCGTGCTACGTTTGACGGTCATTTTCATGAATGACGGTCGTCACATTGAAGATTTGAATTCTAGCTGCGTTGCGAACCGTTCTACAACTCATAGAGGTAGGAAGAACATACAGGTACAAACTACTAACCAATATAGCGCTACTTGTCGGTGACAAACGTAACTATTCTGGGAATAAAATATTTCATTATTAAAAAAAATCCCATGTCTTTCTGTGCATTTTTGTGAAAACCACATGTTGCTATACGTTTCGAATGAGTCAATTTGCACTTTTCGAATTTTGGATCACCCGGTATACAGTCTGTACAAACTTTCAAGATATGTTTCAGGGACCAAAACAAGCAAAAAATGCTATATGAACATGGGGTCGAAAGCGCTTTTTTCTAGAGTTTGAAAGTGTTCTATAGTAGAAGAAGAGTTACAACAATTCAAAGAACCGTCTGAAGAAAATTGTGCTGTATACACTATTCGAGCACTTTTGTTGGCTGTTATCGGCGATCACTTGCTTGGGCCGTATTTTTTTTTTTACCAGAAAGATTAATTGGTGAAGCTTATTGCGATTTCCTATAAAATCAACTTCCAGAGAATGTGCTATTGTCTATCCGAAAAAGAATGTGGTTTATGCATATTAGTGCACTTCCCCAATTCAGTCGACCCGTCAGAGACGTTTTAATGGATAGGTCGGGGAGGATGGAATCGTGGCCAGCATGCTCATCTGTTAAGAATTCATTGGACCTCTTCTTCTATGGGTATTTGAAAACTCTTGTTTATTCTGCCCATTAACAGATGTTGCAACTCTTTGTCAGCGGATCCTGTATCCATCATCATCCAACATCCATGGATTCGCCAATCCACGTGGCAACGTGCAGAGGCTTCTTTGGAATCTAACGCTGGCCATTTTAAGCAATTGCTATAGCAAGTGTATTGTCTTGCAACTCCTATATGCTTTAACCTTAATTTCCTCTACTGCTGGACACCTTCAGACATTTATAACTTGGAGCACCTAGTTATAACTCTAGAAAGAAGCATTTTGACCCCATGTTCATAATAAATCTTTTTATTGTTTTAGTCCCTGGAACAAATCCTGAAAGTTTGTACAGACATTCAGAAACACCCTGTGTACATAACAAGGACATTAAATATACAAACATATGTTTTACCTGAAGCATATTTCTATTATCTTATAGCAAATTCTATACAAGGTATTCATTTTCGACATCTTCGTTTCCTGAGCTATGCTGAATTATCGGTTATCGATTTTTAGAAAAAAAAGCAAAATTAGTTAAAAATGTGAAACTGTGAATGCTGAAATTCTTTTTCAGATATATACCGTTGTTAATGATTTGAAGAGTAGAGATACTTTAATTGTTATCAGGTGTAATGGGCATGACCCGACAGCCAAGGTCCAGTGGTAGTTCCTTCCAGAGCGTAATGGCGTTGTAAGAAAAGTGCTTTGAAAGACATGTATGAAATCATCTCATCAAGTGGCACTTCCGGTGAAGGGCTACGATAATAGCATCTATTTTCATAGATTTGATTTAAGAAGCGTTATTTGAAATAGAAACCAACCAAACGCTATGGGTATTATCATTCTTTGAAATGAACAACGATTTGGATTTCTTTTTGTTCAGTTTCATTCCACGATTCTCATATCGGGGTTCTAACCATTTAATAACCTGGTCAATTTGATCCATGTGTAAGAACAATGGAAAGGTTTAAAGTCCTTAAGTCGTTTGAGTTAAGTACTCTTGAGTCGCCTGAACACTTTCAGCCTTTCTTTTTCAGTAAAGATTTTTGCAAAAGCAAGCAATTCTCTCTATAGTGACAAACGATTGAGCTATGGATCAATATCCATTGTCTGATATTTAAATTGCTAAATGTTCCGTTAAATTCTCCAAATATTAAGTGCAATACAATATTCACAATATTGTCAAAAAAAAAGCATATCAATCAAAGCATTCAGTAATTCATAAAATTTTCTGCATCAACATTCCCAAAGCCTGAATCGTGTTAATCAAATTTTTTACCGCGTAAGTAAAGGAGTGCTCAAATTAATTTAACAAGGGATACCTGTATATACAAAACTAAAACCAACTATTCTATTGGAAGCCAACCTTGTATAATCTGTGCTTTCCACATAGATAAGTTACAAGCAATTATGTCGGATGAGCACACTTTTGTTTGACATGGTCATATAAAACATCAAAAAATAATTAAAACTCGAATTCAGTTGATGGATTCCTGCCAATTATCGATAAATTAACGAACTAAGCTCATGAGTCGGTGATCGATGTTGTGGAATTCAGTAAACGCTGACTAAACAATCAATTGGGGGGGGGGGCCTTCAGCTGTTTTGTGAATTCCTGACAGAACAAAACACGAGAAAATATTTTTTCGAATAAAATAATGAAAATAACCTTTTCTCGTTCGCTCATGTTTGACATTCGATGCCCGATAACATCCTCCAGTTTTAATAGCAAAATACTAATTATTCGTTGTTCTATAAACACAGAAACAACTTCTATTAAATCGGCAGAAAAGGCTAAGGCCTTTGCCGGATTGGTTTTCAGTTTAGGGCAAAATGACATCGGAGGCAGGAGCATCCGACATGAAGTAAATAGTGACAACAGAAAACATGAAAATACTCGATACTGAGAAGTAGATTATGTTATACCAAAAAGAGATGTTTAAAAACTACTTTCCTTGCATGAATCATCTCCTGAAGTTGCAACTATCATTCGAAACTACTCTGTACTTAGGTAAATAAAGTCCTAAAAATTAAAATCCTAGCTCGTTTTGATTAAGACGATGTAGTCGACATTTTCCGCATTCATCCTACCATACTATGCAAAGAATCCGTAACACTTTTTAAGAGTTTTCATCGGACCAACAATTTGGCCGGATCAACAATGTATATCTCATGTCTAACAATGCAAGGCAAAGTTTGTGCAACAATAGGCCAGTTCATTAGATATTCATTCTTGCGTTGGTTAAAAAAATTTACATTTTTCCAATGCTGCTTTTGTATGAGCATTGTTCTTCGACTGCACAGAAATAGGCTACCCTTGCGTTCGGTACGGAAACATAAGCACATAGTGCAGAGAATCATACCGTGGGTATTTTTCTAAATCCAACGAACCCTACCTTCTGTGCGCTGATAATAATATCACGATGTGCACTGATTGCACTGCCAGGAAAACCACAGCAACGTGCGAAGTTGTCGGTAAATTATAGGGTCGACGGTCAATAGGTTGAACGTTTGGGGTATTAAGCAATACAACAGCCAATTCCGAATAATCAGGTTCATTACAAGCTACAATACTCAGCGGGGTTTTACAGAGGTTGAGTCAAAAGTAGTGGCCGACTCGGGAGGGGGGGGGGGTAGAGTTTGACGAATTCTGTGCGAAGACCATTTACCACAAGGGTATATCGCAGTTTATTAAGAGAAAAAAGTGGGAAGAAACGTCAGTACGAATTTGAATGCCATAGACATTGTGCCACCTGCGTCAGCCAGTGTAAAAATATGTCAGAAAAATTGGTGATACGCGGGCTCCTTCGTCACTATTGGAAAAAAGGGACCAGTGCGCGAGCACCAGCCGCCGAAATTTGCAGGGTGGAAGGTCAGGGTGTGACCAATGAACGGACAGCACGACGGTAGTTCTCCCGCTTTTCATCTGGAGACATGGGCGCCAAGGAGCGGAAGACCCAAAGAAGTGGATGACGCAGCCCTACGGCAACAAGTGGAAGCCAACCCAGGCAGCACCACCCGTGGACTAGCGGCGGACATCCGGACACCGCCCGAGTGGTTCGACATCTGCACGGCATGGGAAAGGTCAACAGGAGCTGCCGAATTGTGCCCCACGAGCTGACGCCCGCGAAGAACATCGCTTAAGTTGCAGGAGTTGGAGGGCATCGAGGTTCTGTCACATCTAGCATACAGCCCCGAACAAGAAACCTTCCGACTACCATCTCTTCCGGTCCATGGCGCACTTCCTCTGTGGGCGGCGCTTCGCCAATGTCAGTGAGGTTGAAGACGCCGTGCGTGACTTTTTCGCCCAGAAACCGGAGAAGTGGTTTCGCGAGAGCATCCGCCAACTGGCTGATCGTTGGATGAAGACCATCGAGCATGATGGACTCTACTTTGAAGCTTAGCAATGAGTGGTTCCTGTCTGGTGCCCATTTAAAAGTTTGCGCGGTGATCGGCCACTACTTGTGACTCAACCTTTGTAATACCAAGAACACCGTTACAGGCGACTGATCATTTTGTAGAGTTCGAACGCCGACAATTTCCCGTTCGCCCAGCTTATACAATGACAATTAACAAGCCCCAGGGTCAAACCTTAAACAACATTGGTATACACCTGGAGTAAATAGATATTGAATCTACGCCTTCGTTTTGCCTTGAAAAGCTCGGCGAAGACGGGCATCTCAGCTAGTATTCTACTACGTATAAAATAGGCATATGGGGCCATCCATAAATTACGTCACACAAATTTCATGATTACCCCGTCCTTGTCACAGGTGATCACATTTGTGTGACTCCCCTCTCCTTGTGTGATGTCACATATTTTACAATTTTAAATTTAGAAATTATTAAATTAAAATAGAACTTCCAAAATTATTTGTATATTTCCATTTAAAATCTTTTTTCATAAAATCAACAATAAATCAAACATTTTAGAAAATTTACAAAACATAACAAATCAAATGAACAATCAAAATTTAATCATCATCTTGTCAAATTTAATCAACTTGTGTCGACTTTGATCCCATTCCTTTATTTTATTTATGACTGGCATAGCAGTCATTTCGTTCTCGATATGGCTAATGTTAGGAACATTGATGTGTCAACATCTTCTTCATCTAACCATATAGCATCGTCATCGTTTATGAAAAAAAAAGAACTTCCCTGGCATGTCTATCTGAGCGTGAACTCGTGCGGCCGCCACGTGCCAAAATGTGATACAAACAAATTTAAACCTTATAATTTTATTATATTGATAGAGTTGGTAATATTTTAAATTTTTTCCTTAGAGTTGAAGTTTAGAGTTTTAATACTTTAGATTTATACATGTGACATCAAGCTCTGTCTATCTGTTCCTTTATAGACTCTGCCCCTGTAAGAGATACCCCGAAACAATCTTTTTTCTGGATACTTCTGGCTGTGTACAGGGCACTAGGGTGGTTTTCAATCAAATTTCTTTTGTTTTTCCCACAAAAATTTAAATTCATTTTTCCTGCATCTTTACGGGGTTTTGTTTGCGTGGAGCTGTTGCGATGTCATATTTTTTTTGCCAATATGATTGTTTCAAAGAGGGTAAACAATGAAGATATGAAATTGTTGTAACAAAAACGTCTGTCAAAATTTTTCAACAATTGGAGTTTTCAGACAACAAAGAGAGAGACGGAAAAACGCGTGCGACATTTTCTTACAGCGAAAGAACTCCTTGAGTCAAATCCCCGCTTCACATTGGTCTTTAGCAAATCACAGTAATGTGCATTATTATAGTCTATAACATGCACAACGTATGTTATAGTACTATAGTGCCCCTCGGCTTCAAGTCGTTCCGCCATTTTCAAAGCTGTAGGGTTCTCATTATTACGTCAGCGAAAGCGTAAGTCAGGGTCAAAAACGATCATCGGAGAGCGCTACATTGCAGTGGTGCAATATTCATGCTCCATATATGGGCTCATTTTATAGCATTTTCTAATTTTGACTGCCCCTAGCTTTAAGTGTTATGTTTTTTTTGAATAATTTTTTTGTCGACATTAATTACTATAAAGCAATGAATTTTGACTTTAATACTCGTTAATATGTCAACATTTAAGACGTAAACCCAATTTTATTGTAATTCATTTTAATCAGAGGGAAAATTATTTTCTGGAAATTGAATTTTGTATAAAAGCTGCATCATCCCTTTAAAATTTTTTTCATATTTTTAACTTAAATTAGGATGAATCTCAGAGCGAATGGTAAATCTCACGCCGAATACCATATGCCTTCCTCCAATAAAATCATAGCGCTTAGTCACAGAAAATAAACGCTGTTTCTGTGTAATTAGTACTTTATTGCCAATAATAACCTTTTAAATTCACGTCGACACGAAGGCCAATATCGAATTTTAGAGTTGATCAATCACGCGAGACTTATTTACGATCCAGCCATTTAGTGTAATTGGCTCTGTTATTTTGTATTTTCATCCCAGCCTGTGTTTTAACCATCGGCTGAACAAGATTACTGGGTGTCAAAAAATGATTGACTCCCCCATGTACAGAAGAAATTTAAAGGAATGAATAATAGCTGATAAATCCATGAAAAAGGGCGTTTTGAATTATTAACACTTATTTTAATGTTTAGTGTTACCGCCATTCGCAGCTTTCAGGTCCATTAATCGACGAGTGTACGAACGTAGATTTTCGAAAAGAGTGGTGCCATGAATCACTTCTTCTAAAACTTCGTTAATCTTTGCAGTCATAATTTCCAGTGAATAACGATTCTGAATTAGTTCTTAATTTAATAATTCTGAATTTAATAAGACATTAAATATGAAAAACCCATCCAACATTATTTAAGTGGCAATAAAATATATTCAAGATTATTTTTGACACCCTCCTGCCTTCCTGAAAATGAAGCAAAGCACCCGAAAATATTATTTTTAAAAAATTATCAACGCCAAAGAGTATAAGAGAAAGAAGTGAAAAAGCAATTTTGGATTTATATACGAGCATCCAATAGGGCAGAGCTTCTTAAAACTATTTGAAGTCGGAATCCCTTCTGGACGAGACTTGCGTTCACGTCATTAAAAATTAAAATCTCTGCCATCGAAAACATATCTTTTATTTTATATGGTTTATTTTGTAAAAATCTCCCGAGACCCCACTTTACGAAGCTCTGTTTAGAGGATTAGCCATATCCATTATCCGAAGTTCAACAAAGATAGGAAAGCAAGATCAGCCGAGGCATTAACTAAAGAAATTTTTAGGTCAATCTCACTTAGGAAGATCAACAAATGTAAAGAATTTATCAAACTGAGCAAAGATTTTTGAAAGTCATTTTATCTTTACTTTGGCTCTAAGTTGACAGTTCTGGAGAGGGCATGCCGTAATTTAGTAAAACTGTAATGGGGTCTATGCTTATTTTTAAATTGTCAAATTAAAGAATACGCCTCTTAGATAATACACAAAATTTCGCTTCTCAAATCCTTACCGTTTTTTTTTTCTAATTAATTTTCATAAGTTGGCTAAGCAATCACTCCACGTTACGTCACAAATCCGTTAACACAATCATGGCACTCTGAAGATGAGTTTTCTCCATCATTATCAATTTTTGTCTGCCAAGATCAATACTGAATTGAAAAATACGTGTGAAAGATAAACTTAAAGCATTTACTTCATTTATATGTTAAAAGTAACTAGATGGGTCCCGTCAAAATTTGACGATTAACAACCCATCTTATTATTAATCTCCATCTCTTTAATTAAAAAATAAATAAATAAAAAAATCGTCAGAGCAACAAATAGAATATTAGAACAGCTTAAAAGCAGAGAAGGTTGTACGAAAGCCAATTTTTGCGGATCTACGTAAAGACAGTTCCTTTCATATCACTACGCATGCGCTTAAAGCATTTTTTAATTGTAAATTACCGCTAATTAATATAATTATGGATACAAAATTAACTTTCACAAATCTACAGACTAAGATTTAGAGATGCAGTAGTTTTCTCCAACGAACTGTCGAAAGAATCACCCTTGAAACTTAAATATATAGAAAGCATCCACTGGCACTGCGATTCATATCATTGCAATCAGCTGAGATGCCCTGCGCGTGTTTATGTGATATAATGTACAAAGCAGGGAACAGTCCACCAGATAAATCGGAGGGTGAAGCCCTATGTTGCCCCCCCCCCCCAACAGGCCGAAGCCCAAAACGGGGCTAATGGGTTAATGATAAAGTAAACTAATAAAAAAAAAAACAAAATAACATCAAGGCCAAAAAGCTAGCCCGAGTCAGACAAGTAAAAAGTGTAATACTTGGGGGAGGCCGTGACTTGGTGGGCTTCCACTGAACACAACTTCAGGGAAGTTAAGCAACATCAGGCACGGCTAGTCACTGGATGGGCAACCATCAGTGAGATACGATCTTCGGCGGGGCCCCCCCCCCCTACCCCGGCTACTGCGACCATCTTATAGCAGTCGTTAATCCAGGAAAAAGCTACTTATAAGAATGCGCCCTTGGTCTGTACGTTTATCCGGCCGGCCGTCCGCCGTTTGCACGATAACTTGAAAACGAATTAACTTTTTCAAACTCTGTTTTCAGAAATATGACCATAAAAGTCTCAGCTCGGCCGTATCAACTTTTCAGAATTTTTCGTGGACCCCTTCAAGTCGAATTCACGTGCTAAAACAGTGAGTATAAATAATACCAAGATAATGGCATGTCATATAACAAACGATTTGTCAAGAAGGAATACATTGTTACTTTCTGTTCATCTTTTAAAGGGCAACTGACATCAAAATTTGACATGTATATTTTTGTCTTAAAATTATAGAGGACATTGAAAAAATAAATTCTGCACAAAAAGTTTTCAAATATCACTATATTTTTTTAGGAGTTATTTAATTTTAAAAATTAGCGCCTGACGTCAGAGGCGAGTATGTCCAAGACCTCCTAAAAGAAAGCCTGTGCACTGAAAATTCATACATTGTTACATGATCATAAAAAGACATTGTTATTCGTATTTCTACCAATAATAAACCCTGAATTATGACTTCTCAAGTGCTCTTAATCTATATTAAGTAGCGGAAGAATGGAGTGCACATTATTGGTTTTATAATGTCCGTCCGTTCCCTTCATAATTTCTATATTTTTTGAGGAAGAAGGTTGAAATTCGGAATGTAGCTTACAATGGGCATGTCCACCTTCACTATTTAGTTTGGTTTTGATTGGTGCAATGGAGTCGGAATTACGGGGGTGGGATTCAGAGAGGACAATATATCTATGTGTTATTTAGGTACGTAAAGGAGTGAAATTCAGTATACAGATTCCTCTAGGCAAGATATACATTACTATGAAGTTTAGGCCCAATTCTTCCCGTGAGGTCGGAATTGCAGGGGTGGCAGGCACTTGGTCGTTAGAATTATGGCAACATATGACATGTGATATGTCATTCCATCGGAAATGATAAGAAAGGAAATAAGAAACGAGCTTTTTTACATTTTCTACACACTATGTTTGAGAAAATCAATTTTTTGATTAAAAAACGTGGGGAGAGGGGGAAAAGTGCAGATAAAGGGGTAAAAATAGATGACCGCAGGGTCTGCTACGTGCCTTACCCTACTCGGGGGGGAGGGGTAATTTCTTGTTAATAAATGTATAAATGTATTTCTGCTTCACTGCTAAAGCTCCTCCTTGAAATGCTTACAAGATTTTATTCTTATAAGCGGATTATCCTTATATCGAGGGTTTACTGCATTTTAATGTTATAATGATAAGGATAATATAACAACAACAGGGAATAATCGACCAGATAAACTGTAAGGTAAATTCCCATGTTGTCCCCCAATGGGCAAGAGCCCAAAGCGGAATAAATGAGAAATAAAATTTTAAAAAATAAAAGTGATTAATAAAAAATACCGTGTGTCTCAAAAGTCGCGTGCCATATGAAAAGTTTATGAATGTTGGCTTTATGTTCACACGGTTTCGCAAGTTTGCCGTTCATGTTCAAAATGTGCACCATGCACTCGAAGACAATGTCTCACACGGTCCAAATTTTCTTCTGTCACGCGTAAAAGTGTAGTTGGTGGGCTTGGGAATATCAGGGTGCCGACGATGAAATTCGTCTGCAGCTTCTCGAGATCTTCTGTGGTGATCTCCACAAAGAATTTCAGCTCTACACGTTGCTTCGGTGTCAGCATTATTCCTCTACTTCACTATTTCACCTACAAAATCAAAGCAACCAATTAATCCATTTGGCACGCGACTTTTGAGACACACGGTATTTGGTTTCGGTTCGGTCCGATTATAAAAATCAGCCAATTTAAACCCTACGTCCAAAACTCTAGCATTGGTACGATATAATGTTGAAAGATTGTTGAAAGCCTGGCAGCATGAAAAATCACTTCATCGGGGTCTGAGCAACTATCCAACTTTCATTGTCTTCATTTTGGATTTTAACAGGAAATTAAACCTCTCGAGGAAGGTATAGGAAAGTAGCGGAAGCGCTGAAAACCCTTTTATCTGCACTTTTTAATCACTCCCTATTTTTTTAACTAAAAAAATTGATTTTCTCGAAAATGAAAAAGAGCTTTATCTTCTTTCATTTCTCATTATTTCCGATCGAATGATATACCGCATGCCATATGTTGCCATAGTCCTATAGACCAAGTGACTGCCACCCCGACAACTCCGACCCCATTGGGACAATCTGGCTCAAACTTCACAGTAATGTAGATCTTGCCTAGAGGAATCTGCATACCGAATTTCACTCCTTTACATACTTAAATATACGTAGACCTTTTGGTCCCCTCTAACTTCCATCCCCGAAACTCCGACCCCATTGGGCCAATTAAACTAAATAGTGAAGGTGGACATGCCCATAGTAAGCTGCATTTTGAATTTCAACCTTCTATCTCAAAAAATGCAGAAATTATGAAAGGGACAGACGGACATTGTGTAACCAATAAATACTGTAGTTCCATTCTTCCGCTACTTAATAATCAGTGTTTTCGTTTGTTGGAAATAATCCCAGCCCTTCTTGTGGGCCTCGGTTAACACCTCCTAGAGAGATGGTTAACAATGGATGGTGTTTCCGTGCGAAGGCCTTCTCTCTAGAAGGTGTTGCCTCGATTTTCCAAGTTAATACGTCACGACCAAATGATAAATTGAACCATTAAAATATGTTTTTTATATATGAAAGCAATTTCCCAAAATTTTTACATTCCAATCCGTGATTATTGAAACGGCTTCTTTCATTCCTCATGAAATTTTAGATAGACCCCTTTTCTTCAATTATAGCTCCCGCAACGAAAGAAGGGGGGGGGGTTCTAGAAATTTTGGCGTCCACTACAAAGGTCATTTTGCGCCTTTTACACAAGTTATAACAGTACGCAGCCCGGGACAAACACAAACATCCATGCCCACGGCGGGATTCGAACCCGCAGCCAGGCGGACTCGAGAACTAGAAAGCCTACGCCCTAGCCCTCTCGGCCACCTGGCCGGCAACGAAAGAAGGAGTCAATCGGAAATCGTCCTCTTACCGATTGTTCATATCGTGCGGCAGCGCAAGCAATCTTTTCATGGCGGTCTCGCCTCATGGTGTAAGAAAAAAAGTTAGTTATTCACTGCAATATCTGCGATACGGAAGCACGCTCTGGAGTCATTCGCAATAGCCAAACAATTCACAGTCAGACTAAAGAGAATGTTTTGAACGCTTGTGATTATGAAAAAGAAATTTCCCAAGAATTGCTAGAAACGCGGTTGCTATAGTTAACTGTCTTGCTTGTTTTAACGATCAACTTGTGCTTGATTGTGATTGGCTCTCGCTACTTCCGCTCCCATCTTTGGTTGAGATAGCTATAATCTAATTACGATCTACAAAGGATTAAGAATTTATAAGGTCCTCCAAAAAATGTATACATGCTCAAACATGGACTTTTTTTCTGAAGTTGGATCAAATTATGGGCTTTATGGAAATGATGAATTTTTCTTTCAACAAGAAGGTGCACCACCGCACGGTCACCGAAATCTGTGAGCTTACCTAGATGAGAATATGAAAAGACACTGGAAAGAGCAGTGGTTTTACCGATGGAAGACCCTAAGCTTTTTCTCACTGACGGCTCTTCGGGAAGAAATTTCAACTGCGATGCGTGTGCGTTAATCCCACTGGACGTTTCGGCCAACTTTGCCCAAGCAACAATTCGCAGTACTAATAACTGTCTGGAAGCTAAATGCAACCACTTCGAGCATCTCTTGTCATTTCTGAAGGATATCGAGAGTGATACAAACTGTAATGGGCCAGTCAATGAGAAAAAGATGAAAGGTTGAAAATTATTGTCTGTATCTACCCCCCATTCCCTGCATAACAATTGGGCGACCCCTGAAACAAACACAAGCAGTGGAGTCTATTTCCCATGAAATGTTGGGATACTTCTGGACTATCGTAAACTTAGTTACTTAGCGTGTTTAAATTACGTTTATATTAGGAATAAACGGTAGAAACAGTATCCATTTCTATGCCGTGAATGATATCCATTTGAGCGAAGTAACAGTTTAGGATTTGGATATCTTGTAGGATTCTTATTACAGATTTCCTGAGAAATAGATGTACATGTTCCAATTCCACAATCTGTTTGTGTTACAAGCAGACACAAGCAATACGAATATAAGATTTAGAAAGGCAGAATGAGACACAAACGACCAAGAAACAAAAAGTTCATTTCACCTACGTGGTCAGTAGTGTAACATAACTTTAGACGGTCAAAAACAAGTTCATCGGTCAGTTCATCCTATAAGCAGTTGTTATATCTGGAACTCTGCCATTATCGAGATAACGTGCTTACTTACGGAGCTATGCTGCGTTCATACACTGCCGTTTTCTTTATAGGAGGGCTTTCAAACTGTTCTTAAAAGAGAACTTCATATTTGTTTTAAAGTTTAATCAATACATCTGCCCCCGTTCAAAAACAAGCCCGCCTTTTAGTAACTAATTAATTTTACTAATTTATTACTTCCGTGCGATCTCATTATGGCAACGTGTGTTGACCTCGTTGACGCCATTTGCTCAGCCCTTGGAGCAATACGGAAGGACACGATTTGCCCATGTACAAACAACTAAAAGGTCAACTACTATAATTTCAAGGGCCATTATTAATCAAGTTCTCTATCCAACACACATATAGGGTTATTCAAAATGATTCATCCAATTTCAAACGAGGATAATTCCGTGTATCTCCCGAATGAAAATCTCTCGAGTTTTAGAAGGATTCCAATCGCATTGTTACTACTATGGAATCAATAATTGATTCGACTATTGTTGTTCGTCGTTCTTTGTATGGGAAGTCACAGTGCAAATTAGTAGGTGAGAGACGAAACTTAGATACTATCTTTTTTATTGATGCGTCACTAGTCACTGTGTATTTGTTAAATCAATAATAATACCGTCGTTGGAATTCAGGTGAACCATTTTAAGTAATTCTGTATATTATGTTGGCTGATCTCCGCCACAGCTTCCTATTTATTCCTCTCCATAGGGTTCTTCTATAGCGAGAGAATTATTTCATACACCAACATTAGAGATGGGGTCAGGAGGATAATAAAAGCCTTGAACGATCACAATAAAGTGGACCCATCCCGTTGCTCAAGCCACACTTCAGCGAAGCGCTAGGCGGCATTAAAGTGTCTTAACATTAAAGCTGCTATAATGTCCTCGAAGAACATTAGGAAAGTGAAAATTATGGGTTTTGTTTTGAAATTAACATTCTGCATAATGAAGAGAATGGGCCTCGATATAAGCACTTGAGTAAACCAACTCAACCGAACTCGGTCTTAAGCCAAGCCGGGCCTCCTAATAAATAACTTTTGTAAAATGTGGAATTTCTTTTTTATTGTTACTATAAATTTTAAAGCGTAATATTGAAAATTTTAAGTGCAATAATGAAATGTCAAGCATTTTTCAAGAATTAAAAATAAAATAAGTTTTACACACTTTTAATTGTCTTGCTTTTACTTTATTTCTGCTTCAAATTCAAATTTTCATGGCACTCGTTCTCAGATTCTAAGAATTCTAGATAGCGGTGTCAAAAATGGCTTGTTTTATTAGTCCCGCGTGACATTTTTGGCATTCTTTTTTCGAGGGACAGCTGTGTTTATTTTAATAAAATATCTACGATGAAAATTATATTCCTTTCTTCTCCGGGGAAATAAAAATAAAACTAACACCTTAAAGAAGAAAATATTTTCTAAACAATTTATGCACGATCATAAAATTTTAAAAAATTATTAAAACTCGTCTCCCCATGAGTACATGCTACATACTCGCCTACATACACTATATGATCAAAAATATTCGGACACCCCTCACAGATCATCGATTGGCCCAATGTCATAATAATGACTTGCACATCATTTAAATAGCTACCCACACCTTCAGACACAACTCTGCTTGGACATTGGCAAGAATGGGTCGTTCGGCAGAGCTCAGTGAGTTCCAACGTGGAACCATCGTTGGATGTCACCTATGCGGCAAGTCCGTGCGTGACATTTCCAGCCTTCTTCAGATACCCAAGTCAACAGTAGGCGATGTCATTATGAAATGGAAGACCCGGGGATCAACAACAGTTCAACAACGAACCGGTAGACCCAAGAAACTAACGGACAGAGACCGTCGAGTGCTTCGTCGTGTCACCCGCAGCAACCGGAAGTCCTCGGCGGAAAAAATTGCCACAGAGTTTCGAAACGCCTCTGCAAATGATGCCAGTATCATGACAATTCGTCGGGAACTGCAAACGGTGGGATTCCATGGCCGTGCTGCTGCCCACAAGCCCCACATCAGCAGGGTCGACGCCAAGCGACGTCTGGAGTGGTGCAAAGTCCACAGAAACTGGACAATGGACCAATGGAAACGTGTAATGTGGACAGACGAATCTCGCTACACACTCTGGCAATCCGATGGACGAGTTTGGGTTTGGCGCATACCTGGAGAACGCTTCTTACCTGAGTGCACAGAGCCCACAGTCAAGTTCGGAGGAGGAGGAGTCATGGTGTGGGGCTCATTTTCATGGTACGGACTGGGCCAGCTCGTTCCTGTGCAAGGAATCATGAACTCCGACCGTTATTGTGCACTTCCAACGTTGTGGCAATTTTTCGGAAACGGGCCATTTCTCTACCAACACGACAATGCTCCGTGCCACAAAGCGAAGCGTGCACAGCAGTGGTTTGCGGACTCAAGGGTCGAAGAAATGGGTTGGCCGGCACAAAGTCCCGACCTCAATCCTATAGAGAGTCTGTGGGATGAATTGGAAAGACGCTTGCGGGCCAGATCACATCGGCCAACTTCTGTACCTGAACCGATTCTCGCTCTTCGGGAGGAATGGAGGAACATTCCGGAAAGTACCTACCAACATTTGGTGGAAAGTCTTCCCCGAAGGGTGGAAGCTGTGATTCGGGCAAAGGGATGTGCAACGCCCGATTGATTTCCATGAAATCGTGGCTAGAGCGCAAACATGCATGTGTCCGGATATTTGTGATCATATAGTGTACATTGTACATAGGAAAGTAAAATCATAATATTCCTGAAATTTATGTTCTCAGTACCACTTCCATAACTACGAGGGTTATCCAGAAAGTAAGTTCTAACGAAGCAAAAAAAAAAAGATCAGCAATACCGTTGTGGGCACCACGTGACTTCCTTGTATGCCTATTAAATTACACTAGCAAAGGCACCCGGCGTTGCCCAGGATAATTACAGTTGTAGGTAAGCAGAACAACCTCTAGAAGTTCGTTCTCAGTAATTCTACAATTTCCTGCTGTAGACGAAGCTTCCTTTGTTCAGATGTTTCCAACGTCCGGATAACATTTTGTCTTCTTTGACCAATAGTCGTTGTTTCGTTCGGTGGCATTTCGATAGATATAAATTAACATGTATCCTTCGAAAGATTATTAAACAGCACAATACAGTGTGCTTGTTGATTTGAAGAGTCGAGTTGATGTATGCTTTGTCATCGGTTATGTCGTAAACTGTCGGCCGAGACCAACTGGCGTCCTTGTATACCCAACCCACTGGAAGAGGAAAGGGAAGCTGAGTCGTGTCTGGAAAGTTCTACACTGTTCAAGGATCCCAAACACACAAATCGTCTGAACATTTGTTAGCGAGCTGAAGGGAGACACGTGTATCTCTTTGCCTCCTCGAGAAAGACTCCTCTATCTATATCATGCTATTATAGTAATTTCCTGCCCATTGTTAATAATTCTTGAAAGCCCAGGCAATAGAACTCTCTATCATTGCATCATCTTGAATATATTGTTGCATAATCACTACAGTGGAAATATATGGCAACAATAACTTCGACGAAACAACTATCTTCTTGGGTGGCAGTGGATGTACATGATCGTTTGTGTCTGTGTGCTCTGCAATCCCAACAATCTGAGCAGGGTTATTCGATGTCTTGAAGCAAAACTTAGCCATTCATCATTTTGTGTGGTCTATCAGTCTTCGTTTCTTCGGTTGACACGCTCACCATTTGCTCAGTTGTAGCAGTGTGCTGACGAAACCAATACAGCACGGAGTGAAAGGACAGCTTCCTCTGTCACGTTTCACTCTTTCTCAATAGTCTGCTAACTCTCCATTATCTCCAGATAGTAGTACTCATTTTTAAAGATTTTCAAGAAAACGTTAAGTTCTAAAAATTATCAATTATAAGAAAAGTCCGAACAGCAGGGATTCTATGCATTGTTATAAATTGAACCTTATTTATAAAACACAAACTTTCCCTGCCATCCGAGGCCAACAAGAGACCAGCTGGTCGTGGGTTCGAAACCCGCCGCGGGCATGGATGTTTGTGTTTGTCCCGGGCTGCGTACAGATATAACTTGTGTAAAAGGCGCAAAATGACTTTAGTAGTCGACGCCAAAAATTCTAATAAACCAACCAACCCACCATCTAAGGCCAGCTAGAGAGACAGGCCCTGAAACTCAAAAGTCACCTGACCATCTTATTCCAAGCAAGAATGTATCCTTAATTGTTTCCATCTTGGATTTTAATAGTCAGCATTTTTCAGTTTGTTGGAAACAATGAAGGTTACATTGTTGCTCGGACTAAGATGGTCAGGTGACTTTTGAGTTTCAGGGCCTGTCTCTCTCTAGCTGGCCTTGCCAATCATCATTGTGACGTCACAAATTGCTCCACGCAAAACAAAACTCCATAGACATGTAAGAAAATCTGTTGTGGACACAACAAATACACATTCTTGGCCCAGTCGATTGCAATCAAAATGGGAAGTGCACAACTAGATGTTACAACAGTCCTAAATACAAAATTTCAGCATTCTATGATAAACGTTTTTGAATTATGTGAGATGCAAATGTACAGATCACGCCGAAACTAGTCAAAATGGATATTTCCGTTGAAATCTGAAAACCGAAATTTTTTGCGATTACAATATTTCCTTTAATTCGTACAAAGAAGTAAAAAAGAAACAAAGTTGCTTTGGTATTTGAATAATATATCACACAATCCTTTTCTTCGTAGTTTCTACCATTGTTTAGGCACTTGCCGTAGCATTGCGCAAGCTTTATATTCCATTGTCATAGAAAGGTTCCTCCTGTGACGCAAACTATATACCAACGGCCTGTTTTCTTGAACATCGTTGTGGAACAGCTGCCACCAAGGAAGGATTTCAAATGTTTGAACACATTGAAATCACTTGGTACAAGATAGAATTGTTTCCAACGGAAGGCCTTGAGGAAAGTTTGAGTGGAACAGAAGAGTGTGAGCGTGCATTGTCGTGAATCAACACAACACCCCGGTTAAGAATACCATGTCGCTTATTCTGTAATGCATGTCGCAGTGTTTGAGTGTTTTGAAATAGATTTCTGCGTTGATTATTGAACACGCGGCGAGTGTCTTTATTTTTCTTTATTTGTCTTTATTGTAAACACTCGCCATGAAACAGACAAAGGTACGAAGATTTGGAAGTGGCGCCAATACGATGTCAACAAATCACCGTAATAACGACTGCACCTACAGCACCAATATTTAAAAACGGAAATTCTTTTTGGACAGCATTCGTTTAATTCCATTAGAAAATTTTATATATTCTTGTAATTATTCTAAGGTGCACTCCAAAGCAAAAAGAAAAGGAAAATAAACTGAACTAATTGAACCAATACCATCTGCAAAATACGGCAGAGATTCAATCAGTTCATGAAATGATCACCAGAGTCTTCCACTGCCATTTTCTTATCTCATTTAGCGATCTTGATTCTTCAAGTTAACACGCTTCCTCGTCTTCTCAAAAATCAATTTGAATAAATCGAAGTCGGTTACGTGAAAGAGAAGCACCAATCTTTTGCTAAAACATTGACTAATTCCAATTTGTTCTTATATGAACTATATTCCTTTCGATGTTGAGCTCTTCGTCATAGACGACAACGCTGTTAAACTACAAACAGTCTTCCCATGGTTTAAAAAAAAAAAAAAGGAGTTAATAAAACTTTTGTTGCCTTGCATTTCCAGAAATTGCTTTCTTCCAATCCATTGAAATGCACTTCTTCTAAATGGTTAAAACTCGCACTACTCCTTAATCTTTCATTAATATCAAACGATAAAAACTCATTTTCATCAAGTATATTTTTTGAATTGATTAAAGCACGATAACATTTTAAGCATGCAAATTATATTGATTATTGTATAGCCATTGGCTGACAAGAGGAAACAACTCGTTTATTATGCATTCGCTCCAAATAGTTAAAAATTACTACAAAGCCTTTAAGGAGGAAGTCCTTATCTCTCTGCTTTAACTTCGACTTTGTCACGATCCTTTTCCGCTTCGAATTTTTGTGTTTATATACGAAACATAAATTAACCCGATAAAGAAAACGGGCAAATATTTGTTCCATCCTTGCTTTAAAGTTTCTTCCTTGTTTTTCCAATATTAACTTAAAGAGACGAAGTTACTATCTTTAAGGGAAAAAGAAGAAATAAAATCCCATGGGCCGTATTTTTGAAGTTCTGCTGATGGCGCAAAATGAATGTTTAACCATTAGGCGCAAGAAAAAAGCGCAATTCCACCAAAAAAAAAATTTGTACACGTTTGTACGTTTCGGGAGAGGGGGCAGGTCTCCTTCAGCGTGATACAGAAAACGGTTACAAAATTATCCATTGGGGACTTTAAAATAATAACAATCAATACGGTTTAAAAAACAAAATCATCGAATCAACTATAGAGGAAAGGAGGGCATAACGGACCTGTTAATATTAAGTTACTAAAAAAACGATCAAAAAATTGGTTGAATTATTCCATTTTTTTTTAAAACACACATTAGTTATTCCATTTTTATTATATTACTAGCAGAGGACCCGGCGTTGCCCGGGATAATAACGCTTGTAGGTAAACAGAACAACCTCAAAATGCTAAATTAAACCTCCAAATTGGTTAAACAATAAATCAATCACTACTATATAGAGCGAAGGGACTATCCATTCTAAGAAAAATCCTAAAGACAGGAATTTACCTCTTCACTGAAAAAATCCATTCTAGGTGATATACCGGGACTTGATTTACCGAAAAAAAATTTTTTAAAGGCTCACAATGGATGGACTCTATTCTAAATAATTTTTTAATCCCGTAATCTTACTTTAGATGTACACTTGATTTTGTTGCAATTTCCTTTCTTCTTTCGATGTCTTGAAGCAAAAATTGGCCATTCAATACTTTGTGTAGTCTAGCGGTCGCCGATTTACTTGCTTACCATTTGCTCAATACAGCACGGAGCTAAAGAAGTGCTTCCTCTATCGTCTTTCTCTCTTTCTCAATAGTCTGCTAACTCATTATCTCCAGTTATTGATCATTTTTAAAGATTTTCAAGAAATTGTTAAGTACTAATAATTCTCTTTTCTAAGAGAAGCCTGAATAACGGGAATTCTATGTATTGCATTCTATATTGCACAAACTTTGCCTTGCATTGTTGGTCATGAGACATATATTGTTGATGCTTGCATAGTGTTGGTGCATTGCGTGTTGACACCATTGTTGATACCTATTGTTGCACAAACTTTTATTTGCATTGTTGGTCATGAGATATATATTGTTGGTCCGTGCGGAGTGTTTGTGAATTGCGTGTTGATACCATTGTTGATACGTATTGTTGCAAAAACTGTCTTGCATTGTTGGTCATGAGATATTTCTCATTAATATGCCCTGCCATAACCATGAATATCGATTTTTTCGAAATCTGAGGTAGATAGTGACTTTCCTCATGCTTTGAAGGTCACGTATGCGAAATTTTATCAAGATCGGAATAAAACTGTAGGTTTGTATAAAAAAACAAACAAACATCCTTCTATATATATAAAGAAGATTAAGAAACAAACAAATCTATTCAGAATTTCTTTAATTTAAAAAATAAGAACAAAGTTGCATTTGGTCCATATTGTCCACCTATACGGGACACATTGGACCATTCACTTGCAATTACTACAGATGTCGTAACAATGTAGTTTTCGGGATGTTGAAATCTCGACTTGCTACGCAGATGCTTAATTCTTTTTTCTTTACAGCATTTACTGCATGTAAGATTGGCGATATTTTTTTAAATTCCTGACCATTGTCTAGTGAAAGCAAAAAAAAAAACAACAACAACAAAAAAAAAACAAAACAACCTTTATGGCCCACACTCCATCCTTATAAAAAAGGAGTGGTGGGACAGAAACCTTTAAAGCTACAAGATTCTACCAATGCTTAAATGAAAGCTTATACAAACTTACCAAACGTGGCTAATGTTTTGAATTTTTAATTAAACGTGGCTAAAGTTATATGCTTACTCTAGTTCAGATTGTCACCAAAACGATAAACAGGAACCATGCGGTCGCTTCTTTTCCAAACTGGATGAAATAAACAGGAAGTGAAAGAATAATAAGTATGAACATAATAGTTACAAAAACTGACATTTTGGCAGCACTTAACATAGAAAACTTGCTGTGGTCCGTTTTACCTAACAGGTCCGCTATGCCCCCATTTCCCCTATGCATCGGTCTATCACAAGCAAGCGCTTTGCTAATGAAGATCTATAGCCGATTCCCGACATATTCATCTTATTTTGACCAACCTCTATACAGGGTGGTTCAGAGAAGTAGGTCAAGAAAGAAATACCATGTACAGTTTGTAGCGGGGAACAATATTTTTTCCTATAAACATGATCCCGGAAATGCATCCTTACAGAGATAATGCAACTT
Organism: Rhysida immarginata; assembly: GCA_023313115.1. Lineage (NCBI taxonomy): Eukaryota > Metazoa > Arthropoda > Chilopoda > Scolopendromorpha > Scolopendridae > Rhysida > Rhysida immarginata. The sequence goes on from JAHWFO010097394.1 coordinate 200,557, forward strand.
GTACGAGTTAGGAATGGATGTGCGTTACCCGGACGGCAATGGTAGGGTCCATGTAAATTAGGATCTAAACATGTCGTACAATGGATCGCTTGACTAATGCGGAGCTGGCGGACATGCATCTCGTCTACGGCGAGGCACAGGGTAATGCTACTGAAGCGGAAAGGATTTACCAACAGCGTTTTCCAGACCGTGATCACCCACATCTTCACCAGAGTTCGCGAGAATCTCGTCCGCAGACAAAACACCTATATCGAGGCTCAGGGATGCAATTTTGAACACCTACTGTAATGTCATGAATCACCCTGTATACTAGTTAGTTTCATCCAAGATGAAAATTATTATCCTTCGTCTTTATTAATAGGGCAATTATGGCCAAGAACCGACAGGGTAGGTCCCTGGTTGGGTAACAAGTAACAAAGGTTGCAGTACAAATGAGTGGCCCGGTGCAGTAACCAGGCAAGTAACAATTAAAAGTAAGTGCACCGGGCAGTTCAAATCTAAAGTAGAATTAAAATTAAAAAATTACAAGAGGTTACCAATAACTTATACAAGATTAATAAGTGTTAAGTTGTGTTAGATGTTAATATAAAATTCTTCAGTCTAAATTTAAAAGTGGCTATGTTCGGGGAGGTACGAATTTCTGGTGCTAAAGAGGACCATAGTCTAGGACCAGCAGTGGAAACGCTTCGAAGCCGAAAATTTAGTGTAATCAAAGGAATCTTAATGGAATTCGTCTGTCGGATAGTATAATGGTGACTCTCATTAGGGAAGAGAGAACGAAGATTGATCAATTATTGATCATTTTATATATAAAAGTTCCTAGATTCATGGTTTAGAGTTGATAAATAGAAGCAATGCCTACAAAATTAAAAAAGTGGGAGACTCGGCTTGTTTCCAAAGTTTTAATAGAATTCTCACGAATCTTTTTTTTAAGAACGATGTAGACGGAGAAGGTTAGAGTTGGAGGAGGAACTCCAATATGAATCCCAACTCCAGCGTCATATTATCTAATTAAACGTAAGATATGATTTATAAAGATAAAAATAATTTAAAAAATTGAAAATTAAATCTTTGATGAGTTATGGGAAGTTAACCTAATTGGAAAGCATTAAACGATTAAGAAAAGCAAATTTATAAATGGAGTTTTGAATCGCGATCTTCAGACGACCATCCCACGTTCTTAATTGAGAAATGAGGAAAGAAGGAGATACGTTTTATTATCCTCTTATGTAACACTCACTCATTCCAATTTAAAATCCTCCTATTTAATATGTACGTAGAGAGAGAAACAGCCTAGATTAACTCTTTGATCTCAAATGTAGATCGTTGGAATAGCAGATCAAAATATTGGAAACCTAATTCGGTAGCCAGTATTTTTTCGAACACGGTCACAGCAAAAGATTTTAGAAAGAAATGTACGAGCATAACTCGGTTTCTATTCCCTTCATTCATTTAATGAAGATCTAAGGACTTTAAACGGAAAAGCCTAATACGATTAAGGAACTTAATGTAACCAGCTATTGTTTAATTAATTGCATTTAGAATATTCAATAAAACAAAAGAAACGGACTTTATTTTGTATAAGGGAAAATTTAATTTGACTTCTTCCTGACTTTATGTGACCGTCAAGAAGCAAATTCCACGGTTTCTTCCTACGAGAGAATTATAGAATATCACGGACTTGATCGGAGAAGCTAAATTTTAGAGCAATAATGGCCATTTTCAATATTTTTTGAGGCATAAAATATCGCATACTGTCAAGGTACAAAACTGCTACATACACTGAGTGGCCAGTTTATTAGAACGACCAGCCACTGGTCGCAAACGACTCGTCGGTCCAAGGGGTGAGTGTAGGATGGGAATGCTTGTTCGTGCGAAGAGAAACGTCACAACAATGGACCGCCGAATAACATCTCTGAACGCACTAGACGCCATACATTAGCAAGGATGGGCTACAACAGCCGACGGCCAGTCCGGATACTGTGATCTTCACCTAAAACCGCAAAAAACGTCTCCAATTTACCCATGATCGCTAATACTGGACCGTCGACGACTGGAAGAAGGTCTGCTGGTCGGATGAATCCGACCATGCAGATGGCCGACGCAGGATTTGGAGACAACAGCACGAAGCTATGGACCCCTCCTGTCTGGTGGATCTGAGGAATATTTTCCTGGCATACTTTTGGTTCGCTGATACCTGTAGAACAACGCCTTAATGGTCAGGGCTATTTGAACATTCTTGCTGACCACATTCATCCCTTCATGACTACTGTGTTTCTCCTATCGGAAGGATACTTCCAGCAGGACAATGCTCCGTGTCACAAGGCTCGTATCGTTTCAGGAGCACGATAATGAATTCAGCTTACTTCTCCGGCGACCACAGTCTCCGGATTTGAACCCAATCGAACATCTTTGGGCTGATCTGGAACGGGTTATTCGAGACATGGATCCACCACCTTCTAATAAGCATCTGCATGGTCAAACATCACGGAACAATGTTTCCCGCGGCTAATTGAATACATGCCACGGCAAATTTGTGCTGCTATAGCTGCAAGGGGTGGCACAATACAGCATTAGGGGGGTGTTCCTAATAAACTGCCACTCAGTGCAGTGTAATTTTAATTATTATAAATAAATACAAAGAAGGCTATTACTGAAGAAGGTTTGATTGAAAACATTGTCCTGCATCAACATCCATAGGAATGTTTTTTTTTCATAGGTGTACTCCAAAATGTTTATCCCCTCTAGTTTTCTGGTAAAACTCATTTTATTGTAAAAACAAAATTTTTATATTATCTAAATTTGAAAGCAATGGACAAGGAAGAAGGAGTTTTGCCTCAAGTGAGTGACGTAAAAATGAAAATGAATTTTTGTTGGCTCTCAAATCCTCACTCTCCTTGAAGATTACATTTTCACTGGAAAACTGAATAAAACAGAAAGGAGAACATGGAAAGCATTTGGGGATGTGTAGAAAAAACATTTTTAGGCAACAAACGATTGTATAGATGGTTTGTGGAAGAGTCGCTAAAGCGTTGTGAATGCAACAGGTCTCCTAAAATCCACTCTTTTTGAAATCGAGAGAAGATACAGTAGAAAGTGGAAGGAGATAATGTTAGCAGACTACTGCTAGACGCTTCTTCGAGAGACTTCCGAAGAGGAAAATGTTTGAGAGGCACCCATCAAACGATCATTTGGCTCTTAATGAATATTTTAATCATGTTTGAAAAGTTAAAGTAAACAAAATTAGAATTTTTAAGTGTTACTGTCAGTTTTAAAGTATGATTCAAAGTAGGGAAGTCAATTTTTATGATTCTTATGGCCGCTCCATCCACAAGTGAAATATGAAAATGAGGAAATAATTAATGACCCATTTAGAATACAAAACAAATTAGAATCATGGAAAAAAATTCCTCAGGCTTTTAACAGATTCGATTTTTCTGCTCATACGGTAGATAATGATCCATTAAACAAGCCATTAGTGTGATAAATTATTTGAAGATCCTTTCAGGAATCCCAGCATTAATTATGACTTAATATTTTTTTCTAAACTTTTACTTTCTTGAGGAACGAACAATTTCTCAAAAGAGAACATTACATTTATTAAAATTTAAGTTTTAGGCCATTATCGTTTAGCCACCTCCGTTGAATCAGTAATTCCATCTAAAAGCCATGCTTGGAACAGCCTTCGAGGAACGACAAGAAGTCTTCAAATACAAATGAGGAACTTCGATGAAAAAAAATAAAATTAAAAAAAAAAAAAATTACATTAAGGAAATTTAGCCCTCGAGTCACTACCATGTTTTTGCTTTATTAATAATCTTCGCCGCGGGGTGAAATCGATTTTTCAAGAAATACGGTAAGCAGCTAGTCTTAAAAGCACATAAAGACATACCATTTGCATAATCTGATCTCCCAAGAATTCACGCAGACATTCGGCTTCGTTTTACTATGCAATCAAAATACTTTCAAAGCTGTTAAAATGTTTTGGAAAGAAATATAATCAGAAGGGCGATTCTGAAAAAGTATCTGCTTCCTTTATGGAGAAAACAAATGTTCGAATTATTTTCAATCAAAAATGTCCTTCGTCTTTGCTGTCTGTTCGAAATATACGAAGATCGTTCAGAATATAATGCGAATGTGTGAAAGATCACTTACAATATAAGTGAATATTTTCCTTACAAAACTTAATCTCCATCAACTTATACAACCTTAAGCTAGCGCGAAATAACGCCTTGTCTATATGGATGTTAACTATATCCTTTAACTCTGCGAGCTCAGCAACTAATATATTCCTATCCACTTTCATATACAGAGAAACGTAAGACGTATTCTACGTCAAAAAGAAAATTGTATTTTTCAATAAGAACCTCTTCATGCCATTTATATTGTGTTTGGAGCTTTGAAATGAAGGTTTCTGCCATTTCTTCATTTTTGCAAAAAAAATAATTTCTCTAAAAAGGCTTAGCCCATTTCCAGAAAAAGTGGTCAATGTATAGTTTAAGAACCCCACTGTCTGAATTTCTAAAAAAAAAGAAAATGACCCGGGGGGAGCTCTTGGGGGAGGGGATAGTAAATAACTCCAAAACGGCTCATCACAGCCAAACAAGTCATGTACAAAAAAAAAATTCGTCTTAATGAGAGGAGTACGTACATGTCAAGTTTATTGAGTTTAGTTCGCTCGTTTGAACGCTACAGCCATTTTTTAATTAATATCTCGAAAAAGGCTTACCCAATTGACATAAAATATACGCTAAGTCACAATTTAAGAAACCCTCTAAGTATGTATAATTTTTATATGGTTCGGCTATTTGCCGTTTCAGAGGAGTTAGCTGCACAAAATTGGTCACGAAACAGACGGAATTTTTTTTTTTTCAAAATTTCAACATATCATTACGAATCATGAGTTTTTAAGCCGATTTCAGCAAAAAAAATTGAGTTTCTGAAACGAACACAAAGGCCTTCACTCTTAGAGAGTGGTAGCCCAACATACAGGGTCGGGACACATTAATATGACCACCTGCTTAGTATCCGGAATATCCATCTTTGACGGCAAGCACAGCAACTAGTCGACGTGGCAGAGAGTCAATAAGTCCTCGGAAAGTGGTTTGCAGGTATCTGGGACCATTCGGGGATCAGTGCATCTTGTAATTCCATCATCGTGCGTGGCGATCGAGATGGTCCCACAAATGTCCGGGGAGTTTGGTGGCCATGGGAGTAGCTTGAATTCATCTTCGAACCAGTCGTGGACAATTTTGGCAGTATGGCAGGGAGCATTGTCCAGTTGGAAGGTGCCATCATTCTGAGGAAACACTGTCGATATGAAGGGGTGTACCTGGTCTGCGACGATCGTCAGGTAACGAACAGCATTCAGTGTACTCTCTAGCGACATCAGTGGACTCAGACCATATCACGAAAACATCCCCTAAACAGTCACACCTCCCCCACCAGCCAACGATGGTGTCGGGATGCCTGTTCTCAGATGCTTCCCGGCGAATTCTCCATCGTCCGTCCACTCTGTTCACCAGAAACCGCGACCCTTTGCCACTCGGCCGAGGTCCAATGGCGATAGTCCATTGCTAATTGGAGATGTTTTCGGCGATGCACAGGCGTCAACATGGGTGCTGTTACCATACGCCTGCTCCGGAGCCCCGACCTCAAGAGGGATCGTTGCACTGTCTTGGTGCTGACACGCCTAGTGGCCCCACTGTTCATTTGCTGTGTCAGTTGCTCAACAGTGGCACGCCAATTGGTCTTTGGCCAGGCGTCGTAACCGACGCTCGCCCCACAGTTACCTCTTCGGTTGCTCGAAACGGTCTGGTTCGTCCAGTCGCGGTACACCTTCACAACGGCAGCCCTAGAGCAGTTCACAAAGGTGGCCGTTTCTGAAATGCTTTCCCCCTTGGCCCGATAGCCAATGATCATCCCCTTTTGGAGGTCCGACAGGTCACTTGCTCTGCCCATGATGGCGACAATTGCTGTGTTAACGGATGCTACTACACGTCTGCTGTTGTCAGATTTTAATGATATGCAATGATTTTTCATCTGCATACCATGGGACGTTCCAACATGTTGGAGGAGAGGTGGTCAAACTAATGTGTCTCGACTCTGTAAAGCTCTATACTAATATGTCCCGACATATAAGTATGGATAACTGACGCCATTTTCGACATTTTTGGCCTTTTCGTAGGCTCAATTGGCTATGTATGCTCTGGCATTATCTTGCAGAAAACAAACACCACTGGTCGTTTTTTCCTTAGTAACTGGCTTCAGCGACGTCCTCAAAATGTCACAGTACTAGGGTGCATCCATGGTTCGATGTTATTCCAGAAAATCGACATGAATGATACCTGTAATGCCTCAGAATACATCGCCATCACTTTCATTGCCGACGGTGTCATCTTGAATTTCTTGAGTCGTGGTGAGTCAGTATCGTCATGAATCCATGTCTCGTCGGTTCAACACGCCTTAGGAAGCTGTCACCTTCCCTGTCCTATCGCTACTGCAGCAGCATGGAACAGATTTCCACCCGGGTGGTTTTGTGATCCTCGGAGAGTTACTTAGGGCCCCATCTGGCACAGATCTTGTGCTGCACCTCATTGACCAAAAAAAAAAAAAAAAATGATCTTGACTGTTCTAACTATCAAAGCCATTTCAGATTGGCTCCCATCTAGCCCTCGTTTTTGCTAATCATATTTGGCTGGAGAAAAAAATGGCATAAAGATGAGATAAAGATCTATTTCAACACAAGATAGTAAATTTTTGTGAAACGGGGATGAAGAAGTCCATATGGACTTATTGTAACAGCTTGGCGGTTCATTGTCCGCGAAAGCTCAATTGGTTAGAACAGCGACAGCGACAGTCATGGTCGAACTGGTTCGAATCCAATTGGTTCGAATCCAACTCACGGAATCTTCTGCTTTGTAATTGAAGACATGTCAGATAAATTATCTGTTAGCTTGTTAAAGGTCTATTATTGCCAATCCGTGTTACTGGTCTTGTTTTTACTTTTAGGAGATGCCTAGGTACTGGAACGATTTTAACATTGAAAGAGTCAACATTTTCAAAGACTACGCTTTCAAAGCAGAAAAATGCAGCAATTGACCTTCTGGTGTTAATGAAATCTTTGTCACAATTGAAATGTTAGTAGTCGGGCGCCAAAAACAAAGACCCGATAAACGGTTGTCTTGCGCTAATGCTCGTGGCTCTCCTTGCGCGTGGTTCGGTGAGAAGCCCCGTGTGATCGTCGCAATAATTGAGGGAGAGGGAAGGAAGAAGGGGAGGAAAAAAATCATAAAAATCACAATGCATTGATAGGAAGGGAGAGAGAGAGAGAGAGACGGAAATAGATGGGGTGGAGTATTCCCCCCTTTTTTTTACCCTCTCTTTTCTGATCTCCGAGTATCCATCCATCAAACTCCCCTTAACGGAGAGAAAAGGGAACTTCCTTCAATGACCCCAGTGTTAATGAAAAAGACCTCGCCCCTGTGTTGCCTTCCCCAATCCACGGCAGCTGCATCCAACAAGGGGGGCCAACCTCCCAACAATAGCCGGCGTCCAAAATGCTCGGCATCGCCCGCTCGCTCGCTCCCTAAATTGCTCCGACGCCCTCCCGTCATAAATCTCATCCGCCCGTGCTCGGCCGCAATATGGAGGCAAATCGCTTGACAGTCATAAATTTCCATCGTCGATCGGAGCTTGTGAATATTCTATCACAGGGGAGTTAAAATCTCGTTAGCCCTTCTCTCTCTCCCATTCACAGTTCCCTGCCCCAGCCAACTTGTCTCTACACACACAGACACACACACACGCACAATGAAAAGAATGATCTCAGCCAGTGGATTAGACTTTCGTCAGATTTTGTTCAAGGAAGAAATAATCAATGATACGTGAATTCTGTATTTTTTCAATACTTTAATTTTAAAAAAAATCATTAGTGCTTAACTATTTTATGTAGAACCTCTCTATAAAGAAATTTAACGGACTGGACACTTAAAGTCTGGTCTTAGAGTGTATAACTCAAAAACTATTTGGTGTAGGTTAATGAAATTAAAAATCTTATTACTAAGCAGGATAGGACTACCTGGTAGTGACATTCTCAAAATTATGCAAGAAAGGGTTCAATGCGTCTGTCAATTACTTTAAATCGAATGTTAAAATCATTGCTTTATTCAGTGAAAATTAAAGAAAAAAATTGCTTGAAGTTGGTAAGATACTTCACGTCATTTGCAGAGAAGCCCATCGTTGATGCGTACCAAACCACCAAATTGACTAGATCTAATTAAAATAATGTTTCCTATGTTCTGCTGTCAGATTGGTGACAATTTGGTGTGATTTTTCCCAACATACTGTAGTATTGATTCAACCAAAGCCTGGCTATGATTCATGCCTCCTTCTCCCCTGTCAATTTAGTGAAATGAAACAAGAGCAACAATATTAAACTGTAAACTGCCAAATTGTGGTCACCATAAGATCCATGTTAACAAATTTCTTAACCAATATGTAAAAAATGAGGTGTGGTCACCACACGACTTTCTTATACATAAATGTCCTGGTCCAAGTACAGAAAAAAATTAAACAACTGTCTAAAATGACTACTTCCGATAGAAATTTCGGCTACTTCCGATTGTGATTACTAAATATTGAGTGTAGACCTTTGATTAATTGGTTGTTGAAGGGTAATGAAATAGTATTAGACTTCCTTTTAATGTGCACAAATGTAGTATTGTCCTGAATGAATTTTTCGACACTGAGCAAGAGCGCTCATTCTGAATACCGGCCTCTGTCTATCCTTACGCTATGGTTTTTGTATCACTCTCCACACGCCTTCTGAAGATGAGTCTGGTACTCGAAAGCGTTCAAGTAATTTTCAAGAGGTTGTCGGCGATTGTGGATATCATCACTTGTTATGAATTTTTCATTTATATACAAGCTGTATCCGAAATGCTGTCACAAAATTTTTATGCATATTCCCCATGGCAAAGTAAGCAAATTAATCCCTATAAACATGGTTCCGAAACTCAACCGTTTTCTCGCAAATGTCGACTGAACTTTTGCATGCCCGTGATTTAGTGGCTGACTTATAACGCGCGCAATGTTAACTGAATAAAAATTTGCATGATTAATGAACGTGTAGCATGGCCTCCTCGATCCCCGGATCCTATCCCCATCGATTTTTATCTTTGGGGACATGTCAAAGATGAGGTGTATGCCGCACCAGTCGACACTGCTGCTCAGCTGTGGGACCGCATCATAGCTCAGTTTGGGTTGGATTTGAGTGTCCACAAGCTTACAAGACGATATGAAGCCTAAAATATGCGAGCTTCAAATTTTCGAGTGCAATTGTACACAACTTACAATAATGGAATGGAAACTTCCTAATTTACACGATATCTGAATTCCACGTTCGAACGCATGCTCGTACTCCAACAGATCGTCATGATATTGGTGTGATAACGCTGCTCGTGTAATGTTGTCGTAGGTGGAGAATGGCTAAACGAAGGGAACTTAGTGACTTTGAGAGAGGAGTAATAATCCGATACTACATTTCGGGCATGTCTATTGTTGAAAAATTAACATAGCCACGTTCAATTATTGGTGATATCTTGAAGAAATAGACATTGCAGGCATCAGAACACTTTCCTCCCACGTCGGACGGTCCCGGAAATTCACTGAACGCGACCAATATCTGCTGAAGCTTGAGATTCATAAAAACACAAGAAACCACTCCAGATCATCAACAAATAGTTCCAAAGGCAACAGGAGTCAGCGTGCTTTACAATACTTTGCTGAAAGAACTGCAAGCACACAGCATTTACACGGATGTGTAGCCAGACACAAGCCAAACGACAAGGCTGCCAGACATTGGAGTGTCGAAGAGTGGAAAAATATTTTGTGAAGTGACGAATCATGTGGGATGGGCGTTTTGGGTATGGCGAATACCAGGGGGAGCGACTTTTACCTGAGTGCATCGTTACAAACTTAATGCTTAATAGTGGTGGAGCGTGGGGGTATTTTTTTTTTCATGGCATGGATTGGAACCCTTGTATGTGGTTGAAGGCAATTTGAACTCTGAAGCCTAAAAGTTAATTTTAAATAAATAAATAAAAAGGTCCGATAATAGCAATATGATAGCATTTGTTACGAGTTCGACGCGTTTCGAGGGAATCTCATCATCAGGAACTATGAACGACTACAAGTTGGCAAATGCCTGTTTATATGGATGATGCCCACCAATCAGCGAGAGGACGTTCCACACTGATTGGTAGGTCTATAATGATTGGTTGATGTACATAGCATTTAGAAATAGGTATTATACAGGTCGAAAAATTCTAAATAAAATATATAAAAAAGAACAAGAAAAACATTAAACTGAAGTAAAGAAGAAACCATATAAATCAAAAGGAAAAAAAAACCCGGAAAAGAAATATTGCAGGAATTATCGAGTAAATCCGTGCTCCGGGTAGTTCGTATTTTGGGCGACGTCCAGAATCGGGTTTTTCTCAAAACTGACTTGGTTATTCAGGACTTTCTCCTTGTCTAGTTTTACATGTGTAAATACAGTAGCGCTCAAAAAATAGTACACTTTTACTTTTATTGCTGTAACGTTTTTAAAAATCAAGCAAATGAAATGAAATTTTCCCAATGTATAGTTTTCATTGGAACACAAATGGGAAAAAATATGCAAATTGCCTTGCTCAAATTTTTTTCTGACAGACTCAATCATTTTCCATATAGGTGAGATCAAAAAATAGTACACGGTCATTATTCATGAGAGTTTCAATGCGAAAAAGTAGTTTTCTGTATTTTCTGTGCATAATATAATTTGCAATGTCTACTCGAGTCCATCTGTCATCCCCAATCAAGAAGACCATTGTTGATTTTGTTAATCAAGGCAATTCATACAAAACAGTTGCGGATCATTTTCATGTGCCCAAATCATCTGTTGCAAGAATTGTACAGCGTTTTCGGAAGCAGGGAGATGTAAACCGTAAGCAAGGGTCTGGCCGACCAAAAGCAACCACTCCACGGGAAGATAAACTTCTTGTACGTCTTTCTAAGATTGATATCAACCGCGGAATGAAAACCTTCCACAACGTTGATGTTAGTGTTTCAACGACTAAAAGACGTCTTAAGGATGCCGAACTGTTCGGAAGACGCCCAGCCAAAAAACCTTTCATCTCAAAAAAGATCCGCATGGCTCGACTTCAATTTGCCAGAAACCATCTGAAGTGGAGATTCAAGGAGTGGAGTAAGGTGCTCTTTAGTGATGAATCGAAGTTTCTATTATTTGGATCAGATGGCATTAGGTATGTACGCCGCCCACCAAATCACAAATTTGATCCACGATATCAACTGCCTACAGTTAAACACGGTGGAGGATCTACTATGGTGTGGGGCTGCTTCAATCATCAAGGGGTGGGCCCTCTCATAAGAATCGATGGAACAATGGACAGGCACGTTTACAAAAACATCTTGGTTCAGCATATGCTTCCTTTTGCAAAGGCTAATATGCCTCGGGGATGGATTTACCAGCAGGATAACGACCCCAAGCATACAGCGGGGATCATTAAAGATTGGTTTAAATCAAAGTAAGTACGATTACTTGAGTGGCCAAGCCAATCGCCAGACCTAAACCCCATCGAACACATGTGGGAAGAATTAGAACGTAGGTGCAGTAGGTACAAAGCCCGAAATTCAACAGAAAAGTTTGAACAGCTGCGTCAGCAATGGAATAACATTCCATTAGATAAAATATCCAAACTGATTGATTCTATGCCATCCCGATGCCAAGCTGTCATCGCTGCAAATGGTCATGCAACAAAATATTAGACTATTGTGCCTTAGGAAATCCTAAGTCTTCATTTGTTTACTTTTTCTATGCTGCTTTCGTTCTTTTTGGTGACAGTGTACTATTTTTTGACTCCGCTTTTATCAGAGATGAGCAAGTTGCTGAATGATTTCAACAGGAATTGCTATTTAATTTTTACATTTCTCTTTTATTTATACAACATTGTATTTCAAAAAAATTTCATTTCATTTGCTTGAATGTTAAACAAGTTACAACAATAAAAGTGAAAGTGTACTATATTTTGAGCGCTACTGTATGATCATAGCTTCATAGGTCCTTTATGAATTTTTCCACGGACATAATGTTCTGCATGGGTCCGAGGCTGTGTTTTTTGGTTAGAATCATTGAGCCAGGATCTCCTATGTTCCTTAAATCATTCTCGGAAGGATCCTAAATAGTAGCAACCACATATCGGGCATTTGAGTCTACATACGCCGCAAGCCGAATACTTGTCATCTTTGGTGGTTATTCTTCTAGGACTGAGGATGTATTTGCACTTGTTGTTGGTCCTATAGGCAATCTTCAACCCTCGGTCCCTGGAAATGTATATTGTAGGGAAAATGCGGTGTATTTTGGAGGATCGATACTGGGGTCCATTCTATTGTGTCCTAACCTTATGCTGCGTTTCGTTTTCTGGAATATTGACATGATGATACGGTCCGGGAACGCGTTAGTTCTAGCCACAATATAAGTGAGTGAGTTATTTATTATTCAGCAAAATAGACCAGAATGCAACCTTTTAATTTTAAATAGTCGGGTGCTTCCTGCGCAGTAGGAATTGTTACATTCTGAACGATAATGCACCTTGTCTTGTTTCGGATCCCGTCAGGCAGTGGGGCACGAGTGCCAGTCGTCTTCCACGGCCCACCTAGAACCCAGACCTTAAACCAATCGCACATATATAGAAAGAGTTGTAGCGTGGACTGAGAGCCAGTGAGCAACGTCAGAAATCCATGCTGACGTAACTGGGTTCTTGCAGCAAGACTGGATCCGAATACCGGCAGCTGGTTACCAGAACCTTGTAGAAAGTATGCCCAAAAATGTGGCTGACGTAATTTTAGCACGCAGAAGTCACCTGTGTGCTGTCCGTTCCATTATTGTAAGCTACTGTATATATCGAAAAAACATTTCTGTATGAAACCAATGTCTTGTCTAGATAAAAAACATTTGACCTAACGTCATCTGCAAATCAAAATCCACGAACACGTCCCGAGACTTTGAACACGCGTTTTTCGTTCCTTCAAAAAATCCATTTATTATGTTGAAGGCGCAATGGATTCGTTCCAGAGCTCATTTGTCGAAGGAAATGTCGATTCGAGCGACGCAGGCGAGTCGTCCGGATGCATTCCATTTAATAAACACCTTGTAATAAAGACAATAAAGGAAAAGAGGGAGGGGAAAGGGAACGGGAACAAAAAAAAAAAAAAAAAAAAAACTTTTCCCAATTAAAAATTCATTTCTCCCGTAGACGAGTGGGGAGGTGACGTCATAGGGAAAAGCCATTCCACACAAAAGCCCGGGCCGTAATGGTTCATTTGAGCTGCAGGTTCAAATGAGGCTCGAAAATCGCTCGACGGAAACAGGCTGCCAATTATCGGAGCCTCAACCTTCATGAATTTACAATGAGTTTTCTCAACAGGGCCAAGATTACTACTATATCCAACCAACACATATATACATACATACAAAGAGAGAGAGAATGGTAGGAGGGGGTTGAAGTTTCTCTATCTCTCTATCTCTCTCTCTTTCCTTAAAATTTTTTTTCTGTATTGTTCACCTCAGCTCCCTTCGTAACCCTTTCCCGTTGGCTAAATGATTTTTCTCCGGGGATTACTATAGGAAAATTAACAAACACGACCCGTCTCCATTCTGCCGCAGGAAAGCACGACAAGTTGAGGTGGCGGGGGGGGACTACTACTCTTCTGTCTACCCTCCTGCGAAACTTTCGACTCTTCAGGTGCACTCAACAAAAAACTTTCATCTAATGAGGTTCCAGGAAAAAAAAATAATATTTCCCCTCCTTCCGTGTAAGAAAGCAGGCAATATTTGAAAACAGCTAATTAAAAGAATTTTTCCTTCCTCTCCCTCTCAATCAGTTGATAACTCAAATTTCTAACGAGGCTAGAACTCTGAAAGATTTTAATAAGCAAATACTGCTCTTCTATAGCGTTGGTATTTTTTCCTCCTTTTATCCGAAGTCTGTTTGTTTATCTCAACTCGAAAGGCGGCAAAAGCAAACATCAGAAACTCGCTTTAAGGGCTCCTCATTTTCACACTTCCACTACAAGCGTAATTTGGTGGCTGAAAAAATAAGAGGATAATGTTTTGTGTATTTAAACGTTAGCTTTGATGCGTGTTAACTTTATCTGCAAATTTTTTCCAATGATGAAAATATCCCAGAAGACATTTAAGCATCTACTTTACGTCAAACTTTAACTCTAGAAAACTTACATACAGTCGGCTCTCACTACAACGAACCTCTCGATATAACGAATGGAGTGGCTGGATCCGAACGGAATGCTTATACCTCTCCTGTCAATACAGGGTGAGCAGAAATTCTTTCCCTGATAAAGAAATGTAATAAACCAAAACTATTATCCTACTGGACAAGAAACAACAATCTTTATCCATTATAATAATAAACATCTATTGCCACATCATAAAATAAAACATCATAAATATTGATCCTGGTTAAAGTTTCAATGAATTATTTAAAATTAAAATTTTAGATGTGTGACGTTTCACGTGTTTTATAGTGGATTTGAATATTAATGAATTCATGTTAATGATGATTACTTTGATGGTCTTTCAAAGTGAGGGTTATCTGACTTTATTTGATGTACCGGGTGGGCAAGAAATAACGTGAGGTGTTCAGAGCTCGCTAGCGGGAATTCTATTACTTAGTGGAACATGCAGTTTCTATTTTCAAGAAAACAATGAATACATTTGCATAAGCGCGTTCCGTGTTGAGCAATCGTGACAATAAAAGGCAAGGCTGAGGATTTCCCATCATTCACGAACGAATGGCCTTACTCTGCCTGACCGGGCGTTATTAGTCAAGTTGTTTTATCAGAAGAGCGACAATGCAAGTGCTGCCCTTCGTGAATTCCGGCGATTGAAAACGTTACGAAGAGGACCGATGAGCATAACTAACTTACGCAAAATGATTGAACGATTTGAATCTACCGGAACTCTAGGAATGCAACCAGGCCGAGGACGCAAACGAATCAGGCAGCAACACGTTGAAGCAACTGTATGACTACTGTGCAAGGTACCAGCAGTGCACACGCAATAGCACGCCAAACACATATCCCATATTCGACGGTGAGGAAAATATTGCATAAGATATTGACATTTTATCCCTATAAACTCACACCTGTTCAACAATTGCTTCCTGGAGATGAACGTACCCGAACTGACTTTTCGTTGACTTTTTTAGCACGTATGGAAGTGGATGATGCATGGCCATGGCAAATTTTATGGAGTGACGAGGCACATTTTTATTTGAATGGTGATATCAATACCCACAACTGCCGTATTTGGGCTGCATCAAATGCACAAGTGTGTCTGCCAACTCCTATGCATTCACCTATGGTGCGGCTTTACTGCTTCTTTCATCATCGGCCCGTACTTTTTTGAAGAAATCCGTCCCCGTGGACCGGTGACTTGTTCCGTCAATTCTGCCAGGTATGCCGATATGCTTGAGAATTTTGTGATACCACGATTGCAGGAAAAGGGTTGTCTGGATTCTACCATTTTCATGCAGGATGGTGCGCCACCGCACATCGGACGTCAGGTGCAGCAAATCTTGCGAGAACGTTTTTCAGACAACAGAATAATTAGTCGTGCATTTCCCATGGTATGGCCATCCAGGTCGCCTGATCTCAACCCTTGTGATTTTTGGTTATGGGGATATTTGAAAAGCCTTGTGTATCAAGCACATGTTCCTGACCTCTCAACCTTAAAGGATCTAATAACGTTACATATCAGACTAATTAATGCAGATATGCTGCGAGCAGCCATAGAAAATGGCGTGTACCGCATGCAGCTATTGGAACAGCACACTGGTAGTCATATTGAAACACATTTGGAATTAAAAATAAAACATTGTTTATTGTTGTTACTAAAGTTGGTTTGTACGATATTTGTTCATTTGACAATTAGGTATTCATTGTTTTCTTGAAATAAGCGCCCCCTATAGCGACTTTTGGTACTTTTTTTTTTTTTTTGCAGAAATCGAAACTGCATGTTCCACTAAGTATATACACCAAAATGTACTGATGTTAGATAAATAAATTTTGCAATGAGCTCTCATGTGGAGGGGACGTTCAAACTGAGAGGAAATAGTGATCATTGTATGGTCTAATGAGTTAGAATAACATTGGTCTGTGGAATGGCTGATGATATTACATATTTTGATGAGTAATGATCAATGTCTTTTATGAGATCAAGAGTAAAGGTGACTTTATTGAACAAACATGCAATTTTAATGTTATCACTTTCGTTTTGTGTTCTTTTTTGAGAATGAGAATGAGGCCGGATGTTAGAAAAAGGATAAATAGAGGTGCTGAGAAAAGGGGGGGTGTGAGTCGAATATCCCCAAGCTCCCAAGTCTATGGCTGAGCTCGCTTGGTTTAATGTATGTTTTGGGAAGGGAATCTCCTGGGACAGGTTCCTTGGTGTATGAAAACTATCATACGACTAAAAGCCGACACATCATGGACCAGAACCTTCTCCTTGCATCTTCATTAACTGGGGATGACCCACCACTAATAAATTTTGGTAAAGCAGTGTGAAGGGCGGTGCCCTGCGAACCCATTCCGGTCAAATTATTCCTTGCAAACTTTAAATTCAAAATTCAAGTAGAGCAGGCATCCCATGTACGAGAGCAGGCATCCCAAGTAGAGCAGGCATCCCCTCGTAAATCTGGTTAACGTTTATCAGATTCCGTATTTTACTTTTGGGCGTTTTCTTTTATTTTGAAATATCAAATGAATGTTGATGAAGTCAATTGAAAGATGATGATGATATGCAAGTTTTCCCCATTTTGTGAATAAGATGGCACAATAGTCAAACCATGGAGAAGAGAATAAGATATTCTGCGATATGGAAATTAATGGCAATACATTGAGTAAAACCATGGATGAAGAAAAGATGGATGGGACACTCCTATGCGTCGAGCGTGAGTTTTTTTTCAGTGGCGCTCTCTGTGGATTTGCGTAGTACTAAACCAAATCTGTCTGGGAAATAAAGAAAAATAGTTTCAGTTTCTGCTTTGCGTAGTACTAAACCGAAACTTCACCACCATCGTTTCGATTTGCGTAGTACTAGAAATTTTTTAAAAAAGAAATTCATATATTAAGTGTCTTTTTAAGATAAAAGTGTGCTTAGCAAGTTTTTTTATATTTTTTATTTTATTGTTTTTAGTCTATTTTTAATTTTATTAATCAATCTTAAGCAGATGATTATATTTAGTACTACGCAAAGCTCCAGATGTCGCCCCAAAATCAAACTCACTGGGGACGGCAATGGAGTGTCCCATCCATCTGTTCTTCATCCATGGTAAAACCACATAGTCAACCAGAGAGGAGATTACTACAGGGATCCAAATTAATTGAGAAGGCATCAGAGAATCTACAAGCTACGCATAGAATTTAGAAGATTGTACAGGTATCCGTTGAACTTGCTTTAGACACTTTGAACAAACGAAAGACTCATAAAGGAATCGATCCAGATTCCTGTATCAAAGCAAAGGAATTTAGTGTGTTCTTCAAGAAGTGTGATTTAGTGTTGTGCTCGATATTGTGTGTGCCCTTGGATATATAGATATGTTTTAAAGTAGTCAAGTGTAGTGTTACAAATATGGATATAGAGAATTTGGCTTAGTGGACAAGAACTGTAAGTTAATGAGTTTTCTTTTCAAGACCTGCTTTGTTGTTTTTGAATTATAGTATTAAGTGAAATTCATTGATAAGATTGGGTGATAGTTTACATAAACTTGTCACAGTATGCATCCTCTCTATGCATCCAAATCTTTTTTCGTTTAGTTGGAGAAAGGGCTGCTCTCAAATTTTCTCCAGGCTCTGTCTTCATCTGTTTGGAACCTATTGCCTTCCGCAGACAATGCACAATTGGAATCACCGAGCTGCATGTGGAATATTTCTCACCACTCATTTCCTGCCCCTGCGTGACAGCTTCAAGAGGGCACCATACCTTCATTGCATCACGCAGTATTTCCATTTCTCTAGAAGTGGGCATCTCTGGTCCTGCACGAAACTTGTATAGGGCTGCACTTACACTTTGAATAAGGTTGATGAAACGTTCTATCATGTAGAACATAGAATTCCATCGAGTAGGAACTTCTTGTTTCAGCTTCAACACTTTGTAACATTTTGTTGCTGCTGGCATTTTATGAGTTATTTATTAAAAAGGTTAGTAGACTACAATACCACCCTGGGGCCAGGTATGGTCAAAGACCGACAAGTCAGACCCCAGGGGCTCAGCAAACATAAAGGTAGTCAACAGTATAGGTTAGTCATAATAATAATGAATCGACATAGTCTAAAATAATCGACAGGAACAACCACAGTGGGCCTTAAAACAAAGTATACAGCCGCTGGGTCCCTGTGTATAGTACCAGTTGAGCAATAATGCGAGTATAATAAAAATAAACAATACAGGGTAGAAATACCAGGGCTCAAGGAGTAGAATAACAAAATACACATTAATATGACCACGTGCTAGTATCCGTAATATCCACCTTTGGCGGCAAGCACAGCAGCTAGTCGACGTGGCAGAGAGTCAATAAGTCCTCGGCAGGCGGTTGCAGGTATCTGGGACCATTCGGCAATCAGTGCATCCCGTAATTCCATCACCGTGCGTGGTGGAGGGTCCAGCTTGCGGACATGGCGATCGAGATGGTCCCAGAAATGTTCAATGGGGTTGAGGTCCGGGGAGTTTGGTGGCCATGGGAGTAGCTTGAATTCATCCTCATGCTCCTCGAACCAGTCGTGGACAATTTTGGCAGTATGACAGGGAGCATTGTCCTGTTGAAAGGTGCCGTCACCCTGAGGAAACACTGTCGACATGAAGGGGTGTACCTGGAGCATTCAGTGTACCCTCCAGCGGTATCAGTGGACTCAGACCATACCACGAAAACATCCCCCAAGCAGTCACACCTCCCCTACCAGCCTGTCGTCTGCCAACGATGGTGTCGGGATGCCTGTTCTCAGATGCTTCCCGGCGAATTCTCCATCGTCCGTCGTCTCTGTTCACCAGAAACCGCGACTCGTCAGAGAAAGCAACCCTTTGCCACTCGGCCGAGGTCCAATGGCGATAGTCCATTGTGAATTGGAGGAGTTTTCGGCGATGCACAGGCGTCAACATGGGTGCTGTTAACATACGCCTGCTCCGGAGCCCCGACCTCAAGAGGGATCGCTGCACTGTCTTGGTGCTGACACGCCTAGTGGCCCCACTGTTCATTTGCGCACTCTAGGATCGATGGCCCGTGGGGCCCCACAGTTACCTCTTCGGTTGCCCGAAACTGTCTGATTCGTTCAGTCGCGGTACACCTTCACAACGGCAGCCCTAGAGCAGTTCACAAAGGTGGCCGTTTCTGAAATGCTGCCCCCCTTGGCCCGATAGCCAATGATCATCCCCTTTTGGAGGTCACTTGCTCTGCTGTTTTCAGCTTTTAATGATATACAATGATTTTTCATCTGCATACCATGGGACGTTCCAACATGTTCTAAGAGGGGTGGTCATATTAATGTGTCCCGACCCTGTATATATATAATGACAATGACACGCTATCCTATTCTGGGTAGGAGCGTGACAATCAAAGAGAGACTGCAAAGAATCCTGATTATCAAATCCGGTTAAACTTAGGATTATGAAATTGGTTAGCTAAGTTGAAATTAACTAATATCTAAGGGGGCAACATAATTAACCTTTCTAAAGGCTTTTTAAAGGTAATAAAAGGCGCTAGAGTCCGAATAGCCGGAGGTATAGCTGCCCAAGCTTTGACTCCTGCAATAGAGAGACAGTTACTGCGGTAATTTAAATGATAGATAAATATCACCCGCCCGTCTGGTCAAGTATGTGTGTCTGTCCCTACTTAAACGTATATCAAAGAGAACAGGGGTCCTAAGAAGCGAATTGAGGGACTTATAAACATACCGGGCTTTGCAAAAGTTCTGTTACACTCGTGACGACCCTCAAAGAAATGACACGACGATGTTCACGATGCAGTTAGACATGTTTTTATTGTGCCATCATGTAGAATAACATTGTAATTAGTCATTTAATCAATGTAGCCTCCATCTGCATCAAGAATCCGCTCCAGACGAGGCTGAAAAGCCTTGCAAACTTTGCGAATGTAGTCCTTCCTCGTTCTGGTCCACACACGGATGACAGATGTTTTCAGCTCGTCGACGTTGCTGTGACGGACCTTGCAGGCCTTCCCCTCGACATGCGCCCACACGCTGTAGTCGAGTGGATTGAGGTCTGGCGACTGCGGAGGCCAAAAGCCCTTCGACCAGAAGGTCATGTTGGGCCCCAACCAGTTTTGCACAGTGTTGGCCGTGTGGGCAGGGGCACCGTCCTGTTGAAAGATGTAGTCCGCATTTCTTCACCCAGGGAAGGACTTTTGTGGCCAGGATGTCCTTGTAATCAGCCGCCGTTAGCCGGTATCCACTTGGGAACCACACGGGTGGCATTTTCTCGCCATTCGACGCCACGATTCCGAGCATCATCACACAGGCCGGGTGCTTGGTTGTAGACACGTAGCGGACCTTGGAGATGTCCTGGCCGAAGCTTACCACGCAGTCGTTTTGCTTGTTGACGACAGGATCGACCGTGAAGGTCTTTTCGTCAGAGAAAATGACAATTCGCTCGCCACGACTCTTCAAGTCGTTGAGAAGACGGCGACAGCGCTCCCGACGTTGTTCCCGTATCCGATCCGTCAGCAGAGGCCTCACGCTCTTTCCACCTTCTTCTTTGACCGCTCTGGACACTGTGGACACCGAAATTTTCTTTTTCTTTGCGAGCGCAGTCATTTTGAGCGTCGGGTCTTGTTCGAAGGCTTTTCTCGCAGCCAAACGGTTGACGACTCGAGGTCTACCTGAACGAGGTTGATCTTTAAGGTCTCTCCCATTCTCGAGCCTGTCCGCAACTCTGTGGATGGTCATCCGGCTGACTTCGAGGAGCTTGGCAATCTCGGACTTCGTGTCGCCCGCGCGCAGGAGAGCAGCGATCTCTACTCGTTTCGTTTCCATCGCTTTTGTCGTGGACATTAGGATCACTCAGAGGTTAACACGTAATTTCCAATATATTATTTGATCCTTTTGTGGAAATGGAATTATCCAAATCATGAGCAGTCCATTTTTTGGGGGATGTAAAGAGTGTAACAGAACTTTTGCAAAGCCCGGTAAGAGCCAAGTTGTAACCTGTGGCACCCAACAAATGTATACATCCACCATGACTCCAACCACTGTTGGAGCCAAAAAACTGTCCGCCTTCGTATTCTTGATAGACAGAGCTCTCAATATACCTTTGTCTAAGGACAGGTTCAGGAAGGAAGTCAAACGTATTCAGGAGATTGCAATAAAGAACGGATATAGAACTGGAATGGTAAAGGACTTACTCCGGAGAAGAAGATTTACTAAGATGATAAAAGATTCGACGACCCTCAACAACAAACCCACTTCGACGTTCAGACTACCTATCACTTTCAACAAGACGTTGACTGCCAATTTGAGATCTATTTTCAAGGAGGCGGACGTGACTGTTACCTACAAAAACCCAAACGTCTTGAGGAACCTCCTGGGTAATCCGAAGGACAAGACTCCGCCTTTACTTCAATCAGGTATATATGAAATATCTTGTGGCAAACGTCCGAAGGTATATCGAGGCGCGACTTGCAGGAAGATCCACACAAGATTCAAGGAACACACGGCCCACGCCAGGTTTGGACGACCAGAGAGATCGGCTGTGGCTAGACACATGTTAGATACCGGACACGATATTCGGATAAAGGACTGCAGAATGGTGAGACACGTAAGAAACAGAAATGCACTTGATGCCTTCGAAACCTTGGAAATCGCTAGAAAAAAACCCGGACTCACTATTGAATGGAGACACAGGGCCCCTGGGGGATTCGATTTTGATTAAGTCATTGAAGCTCTCAAGATGATGTTCTCCCCCCACCCCTTTTGTTGTTTTATTTTACTTTGTACAATTTTGTATTGTTTCTGTATAATTTATGATTTGTATTTTTCTGTATAATTTTTGTATATTTCTGTATAATTGGGATTCTCCCGGATTTTACGTTTGTAACTTAATTAGAACTATTTTACGACCAGGGTATTTCTCCTAGGTCCGCGCTTTTCTCCTTTATATCGGACTTGCGCTATGTACCAAATTCACTCATATGGCATTGAATAATGAACCTAAAGGGTCCGAAATACGTATATGCTTAATTAAAATTCTTTTTGTGGACAAGAGGGTTTCCTTTGTTATTATGTCGCTTTCCACAGTTATCGAACGTTTTTCATTTTTCATTTTTCATTTTTCAAGTTGTAACTGTTTGTTGTAGTGGGTTTAGTTTTACGCTTATTTTTAATCTCTCTCTCTTGTTAAAATCAGTATTTTGAGCTCTACAACTGTACATTTGGAAATTTTTCTCTACCTGTAACGGTTCAAAGTTGCAAGGTACAAAATTCGAGGTCAAAGGTCAAATTGTTTAGCCCCTACCTAACTTCCTGTATGTTGCATCTCCACTCGTTTTGAAATTGTATGGGTGGTAAGAGACTTTTGGCCCACCCTATATTATTGTACCATGTGTCTGCAATGATATCTATTAAACAGCATGACTGTATTACTTTACATCGATTCGCCTTTTTGTACGGGTTCAAAATTTAAGAGTTAAAGTGTACATGTATGAAAGTGCGCTCTCGATATAAGGAACAAATATTCCAATCCAATCCCTAGCTGTTCATTATATCGAGAGCCGACTGAATTTAAACTGTTTATTTCATGGCGCTGAGTTGATGGCAGTGATATCTCGAAAAATCAAATTTTTCAATTAGGTAGACTTTAAAATATCACGGTTTCGTTTATTACCTTCTTTTTCCCGCCCGCAGTTAATGCTTCCGAAAATAATTATCAAATAGTTGAGGTTGAACGTGAATGACCTGATCGCGTAAAAGTGAAAATTGGCAACTGCGACCGAAGCATTAGCAATGGGCTCTGTTCGTTATTTACGAAGCGAGTCACATTGGCATATATCGCCGCCGCAATCAGAATCCAAAACGTTCTCTTTCCATTCGATTAATCAACCGTTCGTTGCATTAAATCGCCGTAAAACGCCCGCCACATAACATTTTAACGATTTTTTCGCTTCCATTTCACAAAGCAATTCCGTCCACCACCCGTTTGGAAGGGAGTCGACTCAAACCTCTCACTTCTCCTACGGGTAAAACAGGTCGGAACAAAGTAATTGATATCCAAAAGGCGAATTGTTCATCATTGTCAAGTTAGATCCCTCAACTTTTAATCGTTACGCGTGCTGGGGATTCTGGTTCACTTGAAATCCGTTTGGCTGTCGGCGTTATCGGCTCGAAACAAACGCGATGAAACGAAACTCGCCGACAAGAGATCCACGCGATGCGATAACCAGCCAATCCCTTTGCCCCTTTTATGCGCATATAACACCAAAACAAATGATGCGTAAAGGATACGATGAAAATGCCACCAGTAAAGCAAAGCCTGCCTGTCAATTTCCAGAAGGACGACAAAGTTTAAGAGGGAACGATTGGTTGATATGCTGCTCAATATCACACATCATTTATTGATCTGTTCAAGGTTAATGCGGTCAGAGTTCGTTGACATTTACAAGTGTTCACACCTGATTATTATTATTATTACTTACATTCATTATTAAGCAAAGCGTTTAATCAATAATAAACAATGCAACCCTCCTGATTAAGATCATCGGGTAGGTTAGATTAGGTTAGTCTATAACCGATACCACCTGGAGACCGAGATCGGTAGGCCATAGACTTTCCGCTTCTCCAGATTGCCGTGCCCGGGGTTCGAATCCTGCCGTCGACAAGGATGTTTGTGATTCCCGGTGGTGTGAAATTCTTCTCTAAAAACATTGCGAAGTGCCATTTATCCGTCACTTTGAAAAAAACTTGTCGGCCCTGTAGGCTTCTCCAGGATATCCATGTGATTGGGCAAACAGTTATATTACACTGGTCAACAACATTTTAACATTACGTTTCGTCGCAGAGGCCTTCTCTCTCGGTGGTCACGACACAGTACAGCATATACAGGGTCGGGACACATTAATATGACCACCTGCTAGTATCCGGAATATCCACCTTTGGCGGCAAGCACAGCAGCTAGTCGACGTGGCAGAGACTCAATAAGTCCTGGGAAGGTGGTTGCAGGTATCTGGGACCATTCGGCGATCAGTGCATCCCGTAATTCCATCACCGTGCGTGGTGGAGGGTCCAGCTTGCGGACATGACGATCGAGATGGTCCCGCAAATGTTCAATGGGGTTGAGGTCCGGGGAGTTTGGTGGCCATGGGAGTAGCTTGAAGTCATCCTCATGCTCCTCGAACCAGTCGTGGACAATTTTGGCAGTTGTCCTGTTGAAAGGTCCCATCACCCTGAGGTCGACACAAAGGGGTGTACCTGGTCTGCGACGATCGTCAAGTAACGAATAGCATTCAGTGTACCCTCCAGCGGTATCAGTGGACTCAGACCATACCACGAAAACATCCCCCAAACAGTCACACCTCCCCCACCAGCCTGTCATCTGCCAACGATGGTGTCGGAATGCCTGTTCTCAGATGCTTCCCGGCGAATTCTCCATCGTCCGCCCACTCTGTTCACCAGAAACCGTGACTCGTCAGAGAAAGCAACCCTGTGCCACTCGGCCGAGGTCCAACGGCGATAGTCCATTGCGAATTGGAGACGTTTTTGGCGAAGCACAAGTCTTATCAAATAATCTCATGCTTATAGCTCACAAAATTTTTAAAAAAGGCATGAAATGCCAGTAGAAATAAATATGATCCTGAGAGGAATTTTATATGTATATAATTCATAAAATTAAATGGAATCGAACCAAAGACCTCCTTTGAAATTTGTCTAAGAAATTGTTGCGAATATGTGCTCATGGCTACATTTTGTAAAGAAATGTTCTCATTGTATCACATGTTTAAGCTTTGAGAAAACATCGAAATGGTAAATGTGACTTGGTTACACGCGCAATAAAGTTCTGGGATAAAAGAAGAAGCAATTTGTGTTCCAGTAGAATGAAAGACAAGTCGAAGACATTGTTTGGTCATTCTACGAGGCGACTTAGCAAGCTCCTTTGCGAGTTCTACTCGATTTGACTTTTAGATTGACTGCCTCCTCTCTACTTATTATCACAAAATACAAAATAAAATAAAAAAATAAATTTAATTACATTGGTAACGAGTTTAAATTTAAAACTGACAGACAGACACACACATAGAAAAGAGAGCAAGAACAAATTAAAAGTTGAGTGATTTAATATTCCAAAGGGCTTCCAAACGGTCAATCGCGTTTCACTTTTCGATTCAAATGAAACCACATTAAAGTCTGAGTAAATTAAGTTTGCCCCTAGTAGTTCCCATTTTGAGATCCCTCTTCAGTTCGAAAGGAGCCACGACGTTAATTAACAGCAGCAGCAACAATAGTAATAGTAACAACAACAACAATAATTTTTAAAGAGAGAAAATGCAAAATTTTTAATGGGCTTTCCCGTCAATAATAACTTGAGGGAGCATCCGATGTCCCAAGCACGTTAATTGACGATCCAACCTTCGCACAGCCCGATGGGACAATAGGCAGAAGGAGCGCGTACGTTCGCAACAAAGGGAATGAGTCACTGGCAAGAGCGCAGGCGCAATCCGGGAGGTGGGGGCGGAGGGGCTTCGTGGAGCCACCTGATCAAACGAGAAAACACAATAAATAAGGGGATGATTACGGAGCAAGATAGAACTTTGCAATTAAATTTTCGCCTCGGACTTAAAGGGATTGCAGAAAATTCGAAATCGATTTTCGGAGTCCCCGTCTTCTTGCAAAAATTAGAATGCACGCGTATATACATCTATAATTTCACTCATAAATCCTTCTAATGGCTCTGAGCTTCAAAGAAATTACACAGTCGTTGCGCTTAGAGTTTCGATTAAATTTTTACAACTGCGTTCTAGAAGAATACTTGACGAGTTATTGGTACACACAGACTTATTCTTCGATTATGAACTAAAGGTTTAAAGGGTAACATACTTAAAGTATTTGACCGTATTTATCCTTTATTACTTAAACATTCCAAAGGAGGGGGAACACACTGAAAAGAAACAGTTCTCCATAAAATACAACCAATTGAATCATTATAACATGCAAGTGATGAAAAATTAACAGTATATCAGTTGAAAATGGAAAGTAGAATTAGTCTAAAGTAATGATATGATATTTTCCATGTAATAAAATGTACAGATGGAATATACACCCTATTCCAAAAGTCGAGTTCGAATCACGTCGGATTCAACTTCTTGCCTGAACCAATTAATTTCACTGATTTAATGTACGAGGTCTGTTCAAAAAATACGTAGACTGACGTCATAAAACAAAATATACTTTATTCAGAAGTTACACATCTGGGTCCCCTTCAAAGTACTCTCCTCCCCGACGCACACGCTTATCCCAACGGCGTTTCCACTTTTGGAAACAGCCCTGGAACGCTTCTTTTGTGATGTCCTTCAGCGCCTTCGTCGCATTTGCCTTTATGTCGGGAATCGTCTCAAATCTCCTTCCTTTCAAAGGTCTTTTGAGTTTGGGAAACAAGAAGAAGTCACAAGGAGCGAGGTCAGGTGAGTAGGGTGGGTGAGGAAGAACAGTGATCGAGTGTTTGGCCAAAAACTCTCGAGTTCTGAGGGCTGAATGGGCTGGAGCGTTGTCGTGATGAAACAACCGGTCACCTCTCGTCCACATTTCTGGCCTTTTCCGCTCGTCCAGTGGCAGTTTTTCCGAGTTTAACACAAAATTTCACAGCAACTCTTTGCTCGTTCAAGTCACTCATTCTAAAAATCCGCCAAACGAAAAAAAACACACTTCACAAACAACCGCGTAGCTAATCAACCAATACTGATATTTGCAATCAAAAAACTGCCTTGTAATCAGCGGATCTGTCAGAAGATGGCGACACCAAGCGATTTTGATTGGGACCAACAGGGCCCGCGCAATTCAAACAGTCTACGTATTTTTTGAACAGACCTCGTATTGCAAGGACGCCGAACATCATTCACCTAAGTGAAAACGTTTTTAGAATGGCGTGTACTTTAAGTTCAATGAAAGAAAATTTGACACTCTCGACGACTTTTTGTAGATCCAAACGCTGGAGGCTTTTTTTTTAGAAGAAATTCTATACAGATGTTGACATTCGATGATCTCAAGTGCAGATAAGGTCAAATTTTCTTTCATTGTACTTAAAGTACATTTTATTACATGGAAAATATCATATCATACTTTAGTACAGGGTCGCCCGCGTGCAACATAAAAAGCTCGCGGGCAAACCTCACGGGCAAAGCCGAGGAGATAGTCCAAAACTCAGGAGGGGAGTGGGTATAGTTTTTCCTATGCAGTGTTGCCGGACTTTAGGGGGCGATTCCGTTAAATGAGACACTATTTCTTTTGTTCTTGATACTTGCTTGTTTTTCGTCTCGCATAACATGGCGCTTGTTTAACGTCTCCGAAAGAGCAAAAAATCACTGAACCAGTATTTAAACCGGAGTGGGAGAATCTGTTTTTTTTTGGTTTTTTTTTTTCATTGTTCACAGATCGGATTCTAAATGATTAATTTGCAGTCGTGTCCTATCGGGAAAAAGAAAATAAAATTCTAACTGACATCGAGAAAATTGTCACATTAAAACGAAGGAAATAAAATGGTAAAGTGCCTTTAAATTAAAATGGGGAAGAAAATAACCCGCGTGCACTGGCGCCGCCCGCGTACAGAAATCTTGGACAGCCCTGCTTTAATATATCAGTTGGATTTACAAAAGACAGCGTTACAAATGCCTTAATGTTTCTCTTCGGCCTCATTATACAGTACAACACATAACAAGTGAAGAAAAATTTTTTTTTCAAAAAACAACGCTTACGTCAAAATTAGGTACACATAGCGCCATCTCTTGAGCAAACAAACAAACATAAGCCAATTCTATTTCATATCAATTCTCTCGCCGCCCCCCCCCGTTGGGGTTTTTGAATTTTTTTTTTTAGATTCATGCATTGTCATCGACGTTACGTATGTGTACAAAATTTCAGCAAAATCGGACTAGTGGAAGGGGTTGAAATATTGATCACAAGATTTCATCCACCAAATATGACCCAAATGGCTAAAGTTATACAAGCGTTGTAATAATAATAATAATAATAAAAATATGGAGTACTGACTAATTTTTAAATATCTACATGGAACAGCTAGAATAACTTGTACACCATAATGAGACGTCAGAACATAATGGGAATTGCTCGTTCTACAGGATGTAAATTATCTCCTTAAAAAAAACTACACAACGATGTAGACGAAATTCAGGCGATTAAAGTGATGTAAGACACTTGGGGTCGCAAATCGCAAGCAACGCCGTATTTGAACCTCAAACTAAGCTGAATGGCATGGCGCTGCGCAGCACGAGCCAAATTTGGGCGCCTGTGTTTGCGCGGCGCGGCCTGGCTGGTTTCCCCGCTCACGCCATTTTGCTGTAGGTAGAGACTGACAAGACTTTTACTGATTTGGAAAATGTATGCTATCGGTATTAAACAAAGTTGGTACTGCTCGTGCTACTGACTCCGGCGCGAGAGCAGAGTACGTCAGGTTGGAGTGGAAGGCGGACCTCTTCGGGATGAGGTAGTCTAGCCACCTGGTTCTAGCCGACCCCTTGGTCTCTTACCTACAGGCTTGGAAAATAACAACTGCCTA
Organism: Rhysida immarginata; assembly: GCA_023313115.1. Lineage (NCBI taxonomy): Eukaryota > Metazoa > Arthropoda > Chilopoda > Scolopendromorpha > Scolopendridae > Rhysida > Rhysida immarginata. The sequence goes on from JAHWFO010097394.1 coordinate 229,421, forward strand.
GGAAGACCAGTTTGCATTGGCATCCGTATCACGTGGCCATACCAGCCCAACTGAGATCTCTCGATGCGGAGAAGTAGCGGCTCAACACCTAAAGACTCCCTTATTGTGCTGCTGTGCACTCTATCTAGTAGGGTAACACCTGCCACACCTCTCAGAAATCTCGTTTCGACCGCTTGTACCCGCGATCGCACTCTTTCGGTCATTACCCAAGTCTCATGAATGGTGAGAATGGGGACAAAGATAGATTTGAAGACGGAGAGCTTGGCTTTGTTACCCAGCTCGCGTTTCGTTACCACGGATCGCCACAGTTCGCGTTTGCACAGCTTGCTGCACCGATCCGAGCATCCAATTCTTTCTCCTGCCGTCCATCACTCGTGAATGCAATCCCGAGATACTTGAATTTCTCCACCTGTCTCTATGAGGCTCCCCTAACATGGAGAGCGCACTGAGCAGGCTGTCTTGAAAGGACCAGAACCTCATTTTTAGCCACACTGATCTTCATCCCAGCTTCTTCACATTTGGCTACTGCAAACCGGTCTAGTGCATGCTGAAGGTTCGTGCGAGAAGACCCAAGGAGTCCCAAGGTTCGTGCGAGAAGACCCAAGGTCGTCAGCAAAGAGCAACCTCTCCACCAGGCAGTCACCCACACAAACACGCTCATCGCCTCGGCTGCCCCTATCTATCCAGTCCATAAAGATAATGAACAAGAGGGGCGACAGTACGCACCCTTGGCGGAGTCCAACACCCACGGTGAACGGTCTTGACTTAATGCCATTTATCCGGACACATATCTCAGAGCTTTCGTACAGAAACATGATAGCAACCAGTAATTGCAATCCATCCACTCCATACTCTTGCATCACTTGCCAGAGCTTCTCCCGAGGAACTCTTGTCAGATCAATGATATTCTGCCAAAATTCTGCAGTTCTACAAACAATTTTTACATTAGTGAAATGTCCCGGTGGAAACGTTCACCGTGTTAGGGGGAAATGTGTAGATGGCAATCGAGGAAATGGCTATTTTTGTGACACTCATACTTTGAAAGAACCTTATCATTTCTTAAAAAAGGTTGTACTTGCAATCACTTATTGTAAGAAAGTGTCTGCTGCAGATTTATACTATGTAAAACAATGCAACAGAGCTTGGTTGGTTAGAGATTAGGACAGTATGGATGTTGCATGGATGTGGAATGTCCCAAAGGAAAATTGCAGCTCATCTTAACCGATCCCATTGTTTACAACAGGAAGGTGATGAGAAAGTGAAGAAACGAACAGGAAGGGAAAAAATATTAAGCTCTCGAGATGAATCTCACATTCGACGACAGGCAACTGGAAGCAATCTTTCTGCTGCACGCATTGTAGATGTACCTTCACTTGACTCCTCTCGGTGCACTGTTGCACGGGTTTTGCAACAATCTCCCAACATTGTCTACAAAAACTTGCAGCTCTAAACCAAGCTCACAAAAATTCAAGATTGGAGTTTTGTAAAGAAAAAGATATCATGGATGGGACTATTATTGGCATAACATCAGACAAGAAGAACAGCTTAAACTGAGTCGTCAAATGAGGGGTGATTCAGTAATGGTTTGGAGGGCGTTTTCTGCTCAGGGTAAAAGTGATGTGGTAGTGATCAGTGGACGCATACTCTGCGAGATAGTGCTGCTGGAAAGTCAACTTTCAAGCTATGGTGAAATTCTCGGTGGAGATGACTGGAATTCTTTCCAGCAAGATAATGCTGCATGCCATCGCTCCAACCTCGGTTTCAAGAGCATCAGATAAATGTTTTATGTTGGTCGTCACGCTCCCCAGAACTCAACCCGATTGAGAATGCATGGGGACAACTACAGGTATTGGACATTGAAACTGAAACACCTTCGCAAATAGCACTGGTTACCCCCAGGGCTGAATAGAACCTTCTGCTAGGTAATTAATCGTATGCATATCAATGAATCACGTGTCAGAGGTCTTGGTAGTCACTCCAGTAGAAAAGTTCGATAGTAAGCTTCAAATTGTCTGTGCAGAGCGCTATAATGGGAGACATATCCGACTTCAAAAGAGGGCAGATTGTTGGGGCGCGTCTAGCAGGTGCATCTGTGTCCAAAACTGGCACACTTTCTGATGTCTCACGTGCTACAGTATCCAGGGTGATGTGTGCATATGAACAGGAAGGACGAAACACGTCCAGGAGGAGCAACTGCAGGGGAAAACGGAAGTTGTCGGAAAGAGACGTCAGGACATTGACCAGGATTGTTGCACGAAAGCGGAAAACCACCGCAGCAGAAATCACCGCAGAAATGAATACACACCTCCAGGAACCTGTGTGCACGAAGACAATCCGTCGTTACCTGCATAAATCCAACATCCATGGCAGGGTTCCTATACCGAAGCCTTTCATCACTAGTACAAATGCCTCCAAGCGGGTTCAGTGGTACCGGACGCATAAAACCTGGACGTTGGATGACCTCAAACGCGTCATATTCTCGGATGAGTCCAGCTACACTGTCTTCCAAACAACAGGGAGGGTATTCGTCTGGAGGAGCCCCTCTGATGCCTACAACCCAGACTGCTTGGCACCCACAGTCAAACACGGAGGTGGATCAGTAATGGGTGGATCAGTAATGGTCTGGGGTGCAAACTGTGCAGGACCTCTACCGATCCTTCCCAAGACGTGTTGCTGCTGTGCTGGCTGCCCACGGTGCCCCAACACCTTATTAAATAAAGATTTTGGATTTCTACCAGGTGTTTCAGTTTCAATGTCCAATACCTGTAGCACGTCATGTTTATAAAGATCATCGGCAATTCCAAACTCCTCAAGAGCTCACCACTGCTATCATGGAAGGGTGGGAATCTATGACTATTGAGTACTTGCATAAACTTGTCGATTCGATGCCAAACAGGATGTTTGAAATCATAAGAAACAATGGAGAACCAACAAAGTACTAATTTGTGAAAAATAATCTGTTTATTAAGGGTGAGTTTATAATTTTGTCCAAGTGAAATTGTGAGTTTCTGTCGTTGTTGAAATTATGAGAACAGTGAAGATGAATCATTTAAAAGAAGCTAATAATCAATAAACAATCGTTACCTAACGTTGAACAGCTCAATTACTTCAATACCCGGGGCACTTTAGCTTAAGAGTCAACCGTGAAATCCTACTGTGATCGGTGGGCTGAGGGAGGTGCGTCCTCGGCAGGGGGTTTCTGGAGCACGTGCTGGTGGTGTTTACCCCTTAATCCGCCTCCAGGCGAAGGTGAAGCGATGGAGAGAGGAGGAGCATGGCAGTGTGGGAAAAGAGTCTCTTAAACCGATATCGGGACAAAATTCCCTTTGTGAGCTGTTTTCGCTTATCTCATAAGGGAACCTGTTCTGCGGAAATCATTTTTTCGAGAAATACTAGAAAATGAATGAAAACGTAGCAGCACCAGGACCGAATTTAGTACTGCTAGGGGGGGGGGGGTATTTGGGATGTATACTAGAGCCATGTAAAGGCACCTGGGCAGAAAGTACACGAGCAATTATAATGTAAGGGCCCTGAGCAATTGCTTGTTCTGGCCTCGCTTGAATCCGGCCCTGATTGCCCATTCGGCCCTTACTTTCCTGTTTTCAACGGTGCAACTTACCAGTCCGTCTATTATATCCTTGGCGGGTGAATCCTGGTAAAGTGCAAATCTTAATCCATGTAAGCTTTGACTCCTACTTAGACCTAATTCACTACTTGTTCAGTATTGAAGTCAGTTCTCAGACACGAATCCGCCTGTTGTCCTTTATCAGCTCATTTGCGATGATGCATTCATGGTTAGCAGTTGCTGGCCTTGCCTCATGAAGGTTCATTGCCGATGGATTTTTGCCCTCCTTCAAACTTTTGGCGCCAAGCAAAGATGGATGATCGAGCCAAACATGACTCTGTGAACTCTCTTTGAAATCTCTGATGAATTTCAGGTGCTTTCACACTTTCATTGTTGAGTAACTTGATGATTATTTGTAGTTCTACTCTGATCGACACATCGCTGTCCGCCATTTTGTTTAAACAAACAATCGGTTGTCATGGCAACCGGATAAGTGATGATACATTTGCATGAACGCGGTAGTTGCCATCACAACTAAGCTGAATGGCGTGGCGCTGCGTAGCACGAGCCATATTTGGGCGACTGCGTTCCTGCGGCGCGGCGAAGGTTAGGTTAGGTAGGTTAGGTTAGGTAGGTTAGGTTAGGTAGGTTAGGCTAGATTAGGTTAGGTAGGTTAGGTTAGGTTAGGTAGGTTAGGTTAGATTAGGTTAGGTAGGTTAGGTTAGGTTAGGTAGGTTAGGTTAGGTAGGTTAGTTTAGGTTAGATTAGGTTAGGTAGGTTAGGTTAGGTTAGGTTAGGTAGGTTAGGTTAGGTTAGGTTAGGTAGGTTAGGTAGGTTAGGTTAGGTTAGGTAAGTTAGGTTAGGTTAAGTTAGGTTAGGTAAGTTAGGTTAGGTAGGATAGGTTAGGTTTGGTTAGGTTAGGTAGGTTAGGTAGGTTAGGTTAGGTTAGGTAAGTTAGGTTAGGTTAGGTTAGGTTAGGTTAGGTTAGGTTAGGGATGAGATAGTGGGGAGCGGTGAAACCAGCCAGGCCGCGCTGGGCTGCGCCACACGAACACAGTCGCCGGGCTACGCAGCGCCACGCCATTCAGCTTAGTTTGAGACTCAATTTACGGCGTTGCTTGCGATTCGCGACCCCATGTGTGTCTTATATCACTTTAATCGCCTGAATTTCGTCTACATCGTAGTGTTGTTGTTTGAAGGAGATAATTTACAGCCTGTATGTATGACATCTTAATCGGTTTCACTTTCGCTGCAAGTTGCAGCAGCTCTTTCTAGTACAATAATAAAACTTTTCCTTTGCTTATGTTTTTTTAAAGAGTTGTTCTGATTGTTCTGTAATTTTAGTTCCTTCCTTTTATATTTTCAGATGCAACCGAACGGAAGCAAGTTCATGTGCATGGTACCCGAGTGTCTGGAATCGAGCCTCGTCAACGGATCCAAAAGAAGTCCAACTTCGTTCTCTTCGTTGCCCGGCAATCGCGTTTGATCTTTCAAAAATAGGTCTCCGTATGTCCTAATTTGTAATACGAGCCATTTCATTCATCAATTAGAACCTAAACATTCAACAACTAAAGTTGATAAAGACTGAAAAATAAACTCACGGAAATAGTTAACGTGGAATACTTAAGGAATCAAGCCATCTTTCGATTTATATCTTCTAATAAATTAAAGTTAGGATGAGTGCTTTACTCCTCAAATGCAAACCATGCAATCGCAACACGTCATCCTATATCAATGTGCCAAACACGAAAACAAAACGAAAGGTTAAAAAAATAAGTAACAGTGAGATTTAAAAAAAAAAATTAAAACAAATTTTAACCATATATCGATGTTTTATTACTATTAATACTACTACTACTACTACTATAAATTATCACAAAATAGATGCCTAGTCATTCCCAAATCTAAGATTTCCCTCTTTCTAAGTTCAAATGTGACTATATCTTATAGGAAGTTCTTGACTTGGAGCTCGAACAAAAAAGAAGAAAAACAAAATTTTCATTTCGACGACGAACAACTGATGAACTTACTTAATTACTCTACTTACTTCTTATGTATATTTATCGGTGCGTTATCTTTTTATTTATGTTTTTTAGAACGCTAACGTCTAACAGTTCTTCGGAAACGTGAGTTTAGTTATTTTATTTTTTATTTTTTTTTTTTAGAAAGAGCAAAATAAAACGCACGCTAAATCAAAAACTTCCATTTTTAAGTAATAACCAGTAGTTTCTAAAGGAAGTTGATTTCTTCTCCCCCTTTCATGTATAATGTAAACTACGCTTCCCACTTCATATATGATTCTATTGTATATGTCCCACTATCTGTAAAATTTGTGTAAGTATAAATTTGTACGAAACTTACATGTTTAAACTCTATTTATTAATTGTACACATCAAGCTTAATCCGAAATAATATGATTTGTACACGAGAAAGGAAAAAAAAAACATTACCAGTTTTTGTACTGATAAAGAATTTGTAATAAAAGAATCAAAGGCGTAAGAATCGTTATTTTACAGACATAAGAATCTCGTTGATAGTGTTATTTCGATCATTTTATTCAAATGATAAAAATGATATCTTTCGAAATTGAATCATAAAGGGAAATACGAGGCCTGTGAGAAAAGTATCCGACCTAATTTTTTTTTGCGAAAACCTGATGGATTTGGATCGCGCGCTCTTGCATGAGCCGACCTTTAACCTTTGTGCGTATGCGTGAATTTTTTCCCGCCTCTCAATAGCGTCAGTTGCTGGCAATCAGCATTAGAGGGAGGTAGTGTGTTGTGCTCTCGTTGGTTTGAAGGAAAATGACGGAACGACTGGAGCAGCGTTACTGCATCAAATTTTGCCAGAAACTGGGCGACAGCCAGGTGGAAACCAAAGCTCAGTTGTCACAGTGGAAGCATTCCTCGTCACCACGACCAAAGAAGGCCCGCCAAGTGCGCAGCAATGTGAAAGTGATGCTGACTGCTTTCTTTGACTCCCGCGGTGTGGTACACCACGAGTACGCACCACAGGGTCAAACAATCACCAAAGAGTACTACAGAGATGTCCTCCGTCGCCTACGTGCGCAAGAGACCGCAGTTGTGGTCAACAGGCAATTGGCGCCTCAAAAACCAAACTTGATTCAGACTTTTTTGGCGAAAAACCAGACTCCCGTGGTACAACAGGCTCCTTACTCTCCTGACCTAGCCCCCTGCGACTTTTGGCTGTTCCCCAAACTCAAGAGGCCATTGAAAGGAACGCGATTTCAGACGACAGCCGAGCTAAACTCCATTCCGAAAGACGCTTTCCAGGAATGCTTCCAACAATGGCGGCACCGCTGGCAGCAGTGTGTGGAGTCCCAAGGAGACTACTTTGAGGGTGATTGGGTTTCCAATGCTCCAGGTGTGTAATTTTTTTTTTCCCGGCCGAAGGTCGGATACTTTTCTCACAGGCCTCGTACATTCCCTTTATTGAAATATTTACACTTCTTTAATCCATGGTGAGGTAGCCCACATCTCCAAATCTTTAATTATTACAAACGTACTTTTTGAGGTTGCTTCACGAACGCACACGTCAGAAATATCACATTCGCTAAGCCACACAAAAATCATCATCATCATCATCATCATCTTCAAAAGGTGATACAAGTCTGTCTCTCCTTGTTTGTAGGTAATATTATCTACGATTGCAAGTTTTGTAGTAGGAGCATTCAAAGTAGAGATCGTGCCATGAACCGCTTTGTGCAGTTTCATGCGCTTGACAGAAGGGAAATAAATACCACAGATTTAGCAAACACATTTGTGCAAGTTTTCCTGCACACTTAGACAAAATGCATTACGAGAGTATTCTGTGCTTTTGCATGCAATTGGGAGAGATTTATGAGACAGTGCAAGTGTTACAAACAAATTTGGAAACTGGTCACTGCGATGAATGGGATTTGCCTGTGGATATGCTGTAAGCAAATAAAAAGCACGTGTCAGAGTACAGAAGACAGAACAATTCCAGGACGGCAAGCTACACTGTGGCTGTTTGTAAATTACAAATAATTGTGATTGTTGGTGA
>JAHWFO010097415.1:0-10421 GCA_023313115.1 Rhysida immarginata
ACTATCTGTAAAACCAGATGGAGTGAACTACAGTCATTCCAGAATGTTACCCTGAGGACCATTGCCCAGCTGGACAGAAGGACGGTGAAAAACCAATCCATCCACTTGGATTTAAACATGGCCCATATCGGAAAGTTTATACAGGATCTCCTTTTGATTATGATACAGAAGATGAAGACTCACGACAATACACTTGTGAAAGGGATTCTGAAAAACTCAATGAATATGAACTGGCATACGAAGTATCGTAAACCGAGGCACGTTCTTGACATCAATTTTGAAGATATTAGCAACGTCTCTTTCCCAGACTACTGGAAGATGTGATAATCTTCTTTCTCCTTGTATTTTTTATTTCGTTTGTTTTTTGTTTCTGACAATCTTCAATCTTATTTTCTTTTTTGTATAATATCGAAGACCGCTTGGGTTGGTTAGGCTTCTTGACTACCTCAGTGTATTTCATTTGGAGTTTATTCTGGTTAGATGAGCTTTGTGAAAGCGCTACTTTCGTCCCATCCTAACAAATGTACACTTCACTGTTCGATTGTCGATTTGATCAGACAATCGATGTATTGCGGTGTCATCTTCTTAGATGTTCATAAAGCATTTGATCAGGTCTGGCATGAAGGCCTTATTTATAAAATGATAACTGATGGTTTCCCACATGATTTAATTAGTCTAGTTCACTCGTTTCTGTCCAACAGGTCTTTTCAGGCCAGAGTTGGAGATGAATTATCTGATACCTGTGAGATAAATGGCGGTGTCCCACAGGTATCAGTGCTGGGGCCAATTCTGTTCAATTACTATATATGTGACTTCCCTGAAATCTCTTACTGCAAGCTATATTTTTATGCGGATGATGCTGCTATACTGACATGGGCACGCCAGCCTAGTGTTGTTGTATCACGTTTGCAGAAAGCCCTTAAAGAATGTGAAATCTGGTTTAGCAAGTGGCAATTAAAACTGAATGTAGACAAATGCAAAGCAATGTTTATCACTAAGAAGAAAAAGAGAAATCTTGACTCCTTAAAGTTATATGGCAAATACTTGGAATGGGTTGATAATTATAGATACCTTGGCGTTGTTATTGATTCAGAACTATCATGGAATATGCATGTGACTTATGCGATGAACAAGGCCAAAAAAGCAAAGTTTAGCTTAATTACTCTGTTGGGTCGTAACAGTGCCCTCAGTGTTGATAACAAACTACTGTTATACAAAATAATTGTTCGTTTCATCTTGCTATATGGCATGCCCGTCTGGGCTACGATTTGCAAGACAAGATGGAAGGAACTTCAAACTTTCCAGAACATTACCCTAAGCACTATTGCACAATTAGATAGGAGAATTGCTCGCAATTACTCCATTCATAATGATTTCGATATGACCCATGTCGGGAAATATGTTCAAGAGCTCATGAAAACCGTGCTGCCTATTATGGCAAATCATGATAATGATCTAGTCTCAGGCATTCTAAAACATTCTCTACATAGAAAAAGGCATCGTAATCCAAGACGTATCCTTGATGTCAATTTTGATGACATTGATAATGTCATCTTTCCAGATTATTGGGTTTCATAAATTCTTTCGTTTTTTTGTGGCTTACTATGTAATATACTCCTACTTCAGACAATCGTCAATCAAATTTTCCTCCACCAAGAGGAGGCAATTTTCTTTCATACTTTGGATGACCTTTGTGGGTACATCAGGCTTCTTTTCTAGTTCAGTGTATTTCCCTTGGAATATGATTATGAAGGGTGAGATTATGGAAGCTATGCTTCAAGTTCCACACGAATACCGATACACTACGCTGTTCGATTGTCGATTGATCAGACAATCGACAATCGAACAGTGTAGTGAAAAGAAAGACGCGAGTGGTCCAGGAGCCAAGCTCACTTTGCACGCTCGCCCAAAGAGTAAACCAGAGGAGGTACACTGAACTGGGAGAGAAGCCTGATGAACCTCTTTAGTCCTCCAGAGAATAAGTCCCAAAAAGGGACGAGAGTCGGATTGTAGATTCACGAATAGAGTCCCCAAAAATCAGCAGGATCTAAAAGATCTAATAGTTTGGGAAGACGGCCTTGTTAACGTCATCAAAGCAGACATCCAGGATATGGCGGGGTCTTCGAAACCGGAGGGGACCCTTGGGCAATGGACTGGAGAACAATATTTTTGAAAGTCCCACCTAGATTTGCAAATAGATGCCCAAGCAGGCATTCCATGAAGTAAAATAGTACGAATCACAACCTTGTATATCAAGAGTTTGTTATCCACACCAAGAGCGCTGCTTCGCCCCAGAAGTGCAATCAGACTGATCCTCGCTTTCTTTGCTTTGTTGAGCGCGTATTGAACTTGGTCGTTCCAGTTAAGTTTGGACTGAGCACGTGCGTTGGGAGAGAAGGAGAGAAACGAGAGAATCAAAGAGGCCGTGGCCTGGTGGACTTCCACTGAGCACACCATTCCTGGAAGCTAAGCAACATCAGGCACGGCTAGTCACTGGATGGGTGACACCATCAGTGACACATGATCTATTCAGCCAGGGACCTAACTCGTCGGCCCGGGACTTAACTCGATAATCCATATTCAGCCAGGGACCTAACTCGTCGGCCTCTGGCCATACAGGTCCTGGATGGATGCATTGGATTTCATCAAGTAAAATAATAAAAAAAAAAAAAAAAAAAGAAGAAAAAGAGAACCCTGAAAGGAAATACGACACGGACGGCTGGCTAAGGTATGCCTAGACTCACTGCCATATCGCGGTTCCCCACTCTGCTTCATAGAGACATTAGGGACTTCGGATCAACTAGATTATCAACATAACTAAAAAAATTTTGGTTGTTTTGGAGAGAACTATATTATTTACTTGTGCATAGAGCTAGATAATTTAATTTTTCTTCTATTTCATTGTATATATGTGTATAAAGCCATAGTTCATCATTTTGCCTTTTGTTCCCCTTATCTATCATTTGGCTACAAGCAGAAATTAAAATTTTTATTTTCTTATTTTTAATAAAATGTCGTATACAGCGCACTTAACGTCTGTTTGTTTGTTACTCCATAACTTCTGAAATGGGTAACCCTCGAGATTGAAATTTTGCACAGAGGACCTCGAAAACCCGGAGAGTGTCTTAGGCGAGGTCCCGGTCACGTCCGACCTCCTGTTGGCCTCCTACGCTCTTCTAATCAATATTCAGATGCCAACAATATCGAAAAAATAGGAGATATCTCACCAACAATATGCACGGACCAACAAAGCAAGGCAATGTTTGTGCCAACAATCGGCTGTTTGTGTTTCAATGTTGCGTCAACAAGGGCTGATATTAAATGCTTGCTTTAATGAGGCTTTAAGTTTTAAGGGGATTAATAATAAACAGGACTCAAGTTAGGCGGATGCCCCAAGCGGTAAAAATTTTGGGATCTTTGAAATTAGGAGCCTCGATTTTGGAGCCCTCAAAATTTATTTCTATTTGATTTTAATAATTAAAGCTTCCTTCCATAAAATAAATTAACTTAATTTCAATTGACCTTTATCATAAACTCTCGTTCTCACACACTTTCTTAGCCTTCGTAGCCTTGACTACCCACGTGACCACATAAAAAATGGCGTCCCTTGGTCGTGTTGTAAGCATTTGTGATTTGAGTAAAATTCTTTTTTTACATTTTCCATAGGTTTTTACTACTTTAAAGATTATCTTTATTAATTTAACATACATTATTAACCTGAAATTTGCAAAATATAATGATTTAAATGTTTACTGATAACCTTTCATAATTTTAATTTCATAGTCATTTCCAAATTACCTATAAAATTATTTTCTAATGATGTTTATTTCTTTCTCCTCACTCTGACAATTGGGAATACAACAATATTTAACCATAGCAATAAAAATTTTGAACAACAACAATTAAAATTTTCACTTAAGATACAGTCAACAAATGCCGTTAACACATCCTGTGTCCGCCATTTGCATTTTGTAAAAAAATCAGTGACGTTTAGTGGCAACCAATCACAATACAGGGGATAAAGGTCAATTACTTTATTAATTAACCGTTAAACGATAATTTTGTCTATTTTTTATAACATTCGAAGCCCTATTGTATCCCGGGACCTCACGCTGCCGCTTACGGTTAAACCCGCCACTGTCTATATCTATAACATCGGTTGTCTGTTTGTGATTGAAAATGATGAACGGATATATATTAAGAGAAGGACGAGACACAAGAACCCTGGAATACAATAAATAATAGTTATTAATTAAAAATACAAATTAAATAAAAAATAAGATATAATAAACAAAAATAATTAATCAAAATAAAAAGCTGACGTTCCGGATAGAGACTATCCTTTATCAAAGCAAAAAAGGATAATTCTCTAAAAGCAAATAGAAAATTAGAGAATTATCCTGAAGTTATGAAAGTTGTACTAACGGACGGGTTTATATATAGTTTGCATGGGGAATAGTAATACGGTATTGGCTGAAAAACAAGAAGAGAACAAATGAGATTAATTAGAACAGGTCTCGAAGTCCTCCTATTTTTCCTATATTTCCTATATTTTGAAGAAATCGTTCAAAAATGTCCTATATATCTCCTATATTTCGTCAGATACTGCTGCTGCTGCGCGACGATTCTACCACTTGACGGACGACGACGTACCTATTGCATCGGTGGATTCTCCAAGATAGATAGGACTAACAAGGTAGGACTTTTTAAGTCTTTTAAACTGAGTCGTTCTGAGTAGGTGCGTCCTTCTAAGGACGGCAAAACCCAGCACCACACCTGCTTCATGGCGACATCAGGCGCTGCGTCTACGAAATCCGCTAGCATTACTATTAAATATGCTGACGGTAAGGTGTTACCTTGTGATGTATCTTACAAAGATGCATGTAAGGACCCCAGATTTCTTGCTTTTGACATCATTATAAATGACCAGCTTGAGGCATTACGTTCGGAATTGAACAGAAAATATCTAGAATTGGAAACAAGGTTGGAATCGCTGACTAATGATATTAGCAGTGTAAACATAAATATTGATAGTTTTAGAGAGGATGTAAAACGTGCAAATTTGGAAACTACCAACGGCATTGCCAATCTTAGCAATGCTATCAAGGAATTTATGGGCTCTGCCATTCCATCCGTTTCGCCCATGTTAGTGGATAACGCTGTTCCTCCATACGATTGTAAAGAAGGTTCTGCAGGTCTGGGCGCGGGCAGCGGCAGTAGCTCCTCATCAAGAACAAGCACAAAGAGGAGGCTTGACAATGACTCTGCTGACATTGATGGAGATGACTGGCGGACTGCACAGAATAAGAGGAACAAAGGAGGTGTTAGGATCGACAATATTAAGTCCATTTTTGATGTCAGCGCTAGTGTCATCGAGCTAACAAAGCTAACTTAATGTCCCTTCGAGCTAACAAAGCTAAACACAGTTTATCCCATATTAATGTCATTCGTGAAAAGGGAGCAATATATATCCCGCCAATCATCGTTCGTCACCATGGGAAGCCAATAAAGGAGATTTTGGAGGAGATCAAAAAACACGTACCTCTTGACAAAATTACCGCCCACACTGATCGAAAGGACACCATAAAGATCAGGTGTCACGACGAAGAGAGCCATAAAACTCTTGTGTCCGGAGTGAAAAGCAACGATGTGCTTAAGATTCAGCATCACCAACTAAAATCCGAAAAAATGCTGAAATACGTTGTCCGAAATGTCGACACAACGTATGACCTTGAAGACTTTGCCGACGACCTCAGGAAGGCGAATTATTTTCCGGAGAAAGCAATAAGGCTTAAAAAAGCAAATGGGTCAGTGGAAATGCCAATGATTTTAGTTATCCTCCAGAATACTGAACATAATAAGTCATTTTTGAGTTTGAAGCGTGTCGGTCCTCTTGCTGTTATTGTTGAGTTATTTAGAGGCAACAAAAGGCCCTTACAATGCTATAACTGTCTACGTTTTGGTCACGTTTCCCAAGGGTGCACCGAATCGCCTCGATGTAATAAGTGCGCTGGCGACCATCAGTCGAGGGATTGTACTAACATAAAAGGCAAAGACCCCCCAAAATGTATACGTTGTTCTGGTCAGCACACTTCTAGCTACACCAAGTGTCCCAAATACCCACAAATCTAAAGGATCAAAAGCACCAAAGTGGTAGAGGGAAAATCCTATGCTTCGGTCGCATCCAGTTCTGCTGATACACGGGACACACGTACGGTCGACCACAATCAATTGCGTAATGTTTACAGGTTCCTGGGAAATTTGCTAAATCAATATAAGGAAAGTGGAAAAGCAGTGCCACAGATTGCCTCTCACGAATCTAACAAATGATCATGGACAGACACCCATACAAGATCATTAATCAAGGGAAATTCCGTTGCAATATTTGGAATGCAAGAGGAATCGCTCGCAAGCGCATCGAATTCTACAATTTCCTTGCAAACTGGAATGTCGACATCGCCTTCGTGTGCGAGACGCACCTGAAATCTACTCAAGTCTTAACATGGCCTAGGTATCGTGTTTATCGCAAGGATCGGCCACAGGGTAATAATGCCAGCCACGCTTTTGGCGGAGCAGCGATCATTGTTAAGGACGGCATTGATCATCGTGAGTCTGTCACCCCAGACTTTGTGGGAATGGAAGCAGTCTCCGTGATTATAAACGATGTGGACGCAGGCGAAACCAAGTTCTTCTCTTTATATAACCCACTCAAGCACAAGCTTGATCCGTGCGAACTTGACGAGCTGCTGTCTGGGCCCATCCCAGTTGTTATTGCGGGCGACTTGAATGCCAAGCACCATGCGTGGAACTCCAAATGCCCCAATCAAAACGGCAATATCTTATATGGATATACCTTAAACGAGATTGACACCTTCGTTGCTGGTCCCCTTGATGACACATACTACTGCGACCACTCACCTGTTAGCGACGTGCTAGATATTGCAGTACTTAAAGGTTTCCTCAAGCCCTATAATATTTTCACAGTCGACGATTTATCTTCTGACCACCGTCCAGTGATGCTTATGTCTGAGGGCTTAAACATCGATAAAAAGATTGTGCTCCGCTCTAAACAGGACTGGAAGCTCTTTAGGGATATTCTTAGAGAAAATAGCATTCCTTACAAGGAGGTTATTGATAAGGAGGATATCTATAGTAATATTAATGATATCACCAGTGTTGTCAAAGATGCCACTACTTACAGTACCTCTACTATCGATCGTAAGCGTCCTGAACATCTCAACCTGCCTCCTTATATCAGGCGTCTTATTCTCGAAAGAAATTCTTACAGAAGATTATGGCAGCGTAAGTGACTTCCCTTCTTCAAAACCAAGTACAACCGGCTTTCTCGCAAGGTTCAAGAGGAGGTTAAAGCTCTACGAAATCAAAGGTGGAGCGAGAAACTGAAGTCCTTGTCTGTCCAGGACAACTCGCTCTGGGGAACTGTGAGGGCCTTAAAGGGCAACAGACCAATCAAACTGCCGCCACTGCTTGCAGGAAATGGCAACGTTGTCATCAGTTACGGGGATAAGGCTCAATTGATCGCCGATTCCCTGAAAAGTCAATTTACCACGCCTGGTGAGACAAACTTGGACAGCCTCCAAAATACTCAGCTAGTTAACGGTGGGTGTATCGCTTACCAGTGCATTCATCGTGTTCCCACCCCTGACGAAGTCATTAGTGCCCAAGAAATTTCCGACGTCATCAAGCGACTTAAAAACAAACAAAGCAGCAGGCATTGATTCCATTACTAACAGTGCGCTCAAGAACTTGTCTTCCAATATAGTCTCGATCATTACCAAAGCCATGAATGACTGCTGGAAGCTTGGTTACTTCCCCAACCAATGGAAAGAGTCTGTCATAGTTACCATACCAAAGCCTTGTCTAAACCCTGCTCTTGCTGTCAGCTACAGGCCCATAAGTTTGCTACCCGTGCTATCAAAAGTTTTCGAACGCATCATTCTGAAGAGGTTTGACGAATTCTGTGTAGCAAACAATCTCGTTCGTGATGAGCAATTTGGCTTTCGCCCATGTCACTCCTGCCAACTTCAGATCTGGAGGCTTGTTGCAGATCTAAACACTCCTCTTAACTGTGCTAAGTATGGTGGTCTTGTCTTTTTGGATGTCCGTAAAGCTTTTGATCAGGTTTGGCACAAGGGCCTCATATATAAGATGATTACTTGTGGTTTTTCGGATGAACTGATTACCTTGATTAGTTCCTTTCTGTCAAACAGGATATTTCGTGTCAAGGTTGGCTGCTCCATGTCTAACCCTTGTGACGTCAATGCTGGTGTTCCTCAGGACTCTGTCCTGGGCCCTGCACTGTTCAACTTTTTCATCCATGACTTCCCAACTTTTACCAATTGCAAGCTATATCTCTTTGCTGATGACGCAGCCATCATGACTACTGACCGCCATCCTGCTCACGTTATATCACGCTTACAAAAAGGCCTTACGATTGTGCGAGAAGTGGTTTGCAAAGTGGAGACTTGACCTAAATGTTGACAAATGCAAGGCAATGTTCATTACGAAGAAACGTCGGAAACCACCGAGTCCTCTCTTCCTTTCTGGTAAAGAGCTCGAATGGGCTAAGAATTACAAATACCTCGGAGTGATGATAGATGCCAGGCTAAATTGGAGTGACCACGTCCCCTATGCGATAAATAAAGCTAAGAAGGCTAAGTTTAGTTTAGTTGCTCTACGGGGGCGAAACAGCGCCCTTGGAATGGATAGCCAACTCTTGCTTTATAAGATGGTTATACGAACCATTCTTCTTTATGTATGCTTGCCTGGGCTACAATATGCAAATCCAGATGGAAGGATCTCCAAACATTCTAAAATGTTACTCTGAGGACTATCGCCCAACTTGACAGGAGACTCGCAACAAACATTTCAATTGCTGAAGATTTCCATATACGTCCAATTGGTAACTATGTCCAGGAGTCGTTGAATAAGTTGCTTCCGAAGATTAAGGACCATCCCAATCCTCTGGTTGCAGATATTCTGGAGCATCCACTCACGTTTAGAAGTTTACTCAGGCATCGCAGGCCTCGACACATCCTGGACATCAATTTCGACGACATCCAAAAGGCCATCTTTCCCGAATACTGGATCTCATAGCTCCTCGTGCCCCTCGTCAATCAACAATCAACTCTATCGTCCTTATAAGAAAGGACCCCATCTTATCCTCTGGATGACTTAACTAGGTTTCATCTGGCTTCTTGCCTAGTTCAGTGTACTTCCCCTGGTTCAGTGTACTTCCTGGATGAGTATGGCAGTGAAAGCGTTGCTTTCGGATCGCTCGTTTCGTTTTTCCCTGCGCTGTTCGATTGTCGATTGTCAATCCTCCTATATTTTAATAAATATTCTAACTGCTACTGCATTAGAAACATTACCAATATGTCTATTCATCCAAAATTCAATCAACGGAATAACTGCAGCGGGAAAAAAAAACCTCCCTTGCATTTGAATCGCTAATTTTCAAAAGGACCATCCTTTTATTGTGCACATATGCCTTTGAGGGCGTATGTCCACGTGCATAAATATTTATGATTAGCACCGGAAGTATTGTGTGTAATTCAGTGGCGGTAGCTAGGTGGCGATCCCAGCATTCAGTACGGGATTAGCCTGGGACATAAAAGCTAGGACGATTAATCGTCCTAAAAGTACTTATGTGCCATATCAATACTTTCACGTACTGCATGGTTTCTTAATTGAAGAGGTTATGCCACTTGTAACTGTTCCAATGCTATCGGCGCGTCCTGGAAGTAGATGGCACTTCGAGCAATCTATGTTTCATTTATGTTTATAACTAGTTGGATTTTATGTTGAAGTCTGTTGTATATATGATTATTTAGAGCAGACTTTGATGTTTTGCCATCTGGTGGTAAAAATATCAGCTGGATCGCGTTTAAATGGGAGTGGCAGTTAATATCGCCAATATATCACAACCCACATGAGTTTCGTGGCCAGTTACTCGAAAGAAAGTAATCATGAATAACGTTTTCCCGTGAGTATAGTAAAATGACGAGGGAGCGTTTTCCACACAATGCTTATATTTTGTTTTTATAAACGGGACTATCATATCTTTGTTGATATTTGCTCCAACTTAGCGCTTTTTAAACGCGTTTTCGACGAATTTCAGCGGTTTTGGCGCGTTTTAGCAACACCGCTAGTGCGATCTAAAAATTTGAGTTGGCAATATTGGAATAACTATCAACAAAATCACGCGACGTGCTCATGGCATTGCATTGGCGGCAATTAGTAAAAAGTAAGGACCTGTTTCTTATGTTAGATTAATACAGCGTACATTGGCTACAGCAAAACACAAAATACCATAAGTATTCTACTATAATGCGAAAAATGTTGACCTGAAAACGCACCCAAAATTGCGCAAGACAGAATAATTAGCACAACAACGACTG
>JAHWFO010097421.1:0-27452 GCA_023313115.1 Rhysida immarginata
ATACCTATTGTTGCACAAACTTTTATTTGCATTGTTGGTCATGAGATGTATATTGTTGGTCCGTGCAGAGTGTTTGTGAATTGCGTGTTGATACCATTGTTGCAAAAACTTTGTCTTGCATTGTTGGTCATGCGATATTTCTCATTAATATGCCCTGCCATAACCATGAATATCGATTTTTTATCAATAATTATTATTTTTTCGAAATCTGAAGTAGACAGTGACCTTCCTCATGCTTTGAAGGTCATGTATGCGAAATTTTATCAAGATCGGAATAAAACTGTAGATTTGTATAAAAAACATACAGACCCACAAACATCCTTCTTTTTATATATAGATAGATAGATTTCTTTACCAATGATTTTGATTTTGTTCCAATCTGGATTATGATTTTGGTTAATGCAGTGGTTCACTAAATAATTATCATTACCTACCTTCAAAAATGTTCAAAATATTAGCAACAAAATATAATTGTTATAAAGAAACTTAAAAGCTACAACAATATTGAAACTATAATTAATAAGACTAAAGAAAAAACTTTTTTTTAAAAAAATGTATAGAACACCAAATCACTCCAAGATCTATTCAAATAAAAAATAACACCATCAATAGAATAGCTAATGATCTAAAAAAAGAATTAGAAATAAAAACCCTTAATTTGATTATCAATGAAAATTCTAATAATATAGCCAATCTTAACAAGCTTAAATGGAATCATATCATGAATTTTAGGCAGATAATGACCATTGACGATTTTAATTCTTAAGATACCACACAATCAAAATAATCAACAAGATAGTGTACCAAAATAAAAATAGATATCTCAAAAAAATTGGATTGGATGATAACAACACACCATAGACAACACCGACCAAGATATTAAGAATATCCAATTAAACAACGGAAATAATCAACAGAATGAACAACTAAAGATAGAAAATCTACCCAATATCATAAACCTAACAAATGAAAATATCCCAAAAAAATGGATGGATATTTTAGAAATGAGACCAAAATTTGCATTTAACACGCCAATCAATCTAACAAATATGATAACCAACATAGAATACATATTACAAAAAGAAGAAGCAAACAACAAAGAACATATAATCAATCGAAACATAACCACAATAATCAAACACAATAAAGAAAATTTATATTGGCACAATGAAATCAAGAAATTTAAGACATACTTAGAAGAAAAAGATCTAATCATAACAAAAGCTGATAAACGCAAAATTATGGTGATACAAAAGAAAAATGACTACATTACAAACATTAAGGAATTCATAAATAAGAATAGAATCTTTAAATTAAATAACAAGGACCAAACAACAAAATTCCAAAAAAATATCATTAATAAGATAAATGAACTAAAGAAAGAAAATATAATTAATGAAGAACAGCAAAAACAATTAATTCCAACAGAATCATCAACTAATTCAATTTATGGAGTGATAAAAATACATAAAGAAGGAAACCCTATTAGAATCATAACTTCAATAAAACAGTCTTCTACTTACAAATTGGCAAAATTCTTAGATGAATACTTAAAAATTTTTTTCAAATTTAATTACACAATAAAAAATTCAATATTGGCTAAACAAATATTAGAAAAAACGAAACTTGATAATAACGACAAAATTTTCACAATTGACACAACAGCTATGTATGACAACATTCCAATAAAACCAACATTAGAAATCATAAAAAGGGAATTAAAAGCAAAATTATCTTATAACAAAATATTAAAAATCATCCAGGCCATAAATTTATGTTTTACAAATAACCAATTCAAATTTAATGACAAAATATATTCCCAAACAGATGGATTACCAATGGGCAGCCCATTATCACCCATACTTGCCAACATATATTTAAATCACATAGAACACATATTACTTAACACTTCACAAAATAAACAATACATAAAAATTTGGATGAGATACGTTGATGATATCTTAATTATCACAAATAGGCCGATAGAAATATTAACACAATTTTTAGAAGAAAGATATCCACTGAAATTCACCCATAATTGTATGGCAAACAACCAAATCACATTTCTAGATTTAAATATTTTAAGAGATATAAATACACTAAATTTTGAAATATATGAAAAACCTATAAAAGGCAATAACATACCACATTATTTATCACAACCCACACACCAAAAAATTAACACAATTAAACAATATATACAAAGAATAAAAAATCTCACATCTCCAAAATATATCCCAATAAAATTAAAAAATCTGAAAATAAACCTATCAAAAAATAAATATCCTATAGAACTAATTGATAAAATTTATATACGAGAAGATAAAGCATTCACTAACACAAAAAATAACAACTCAATACGAACAATACAGAAGATATTCAATACAATCTATATATATATATAAAGAAGGATGTTTGTGGGTGGGTCTGTTTGTCTGTACGTTTTTTATACAAATCTACAGTTTTATTCCGATCTTGATGAAATTTCGCATACATGACCTTCAAAGCACGAGGAAGGTCATCTCAGATTTCGGAAAAATAATAATCATCGATAAAAAATCGATATTCATGGTTATGGCAAGGCATATTAATGAGAAATATCTCATGACCAACGATGCAAGGCAAAGTTTGTACAACAATAGGTATCAACAATGGTATCAACACGCAATGCACCAACGCAAGGCAGGGATCAACAATCAATATCTCATGACTAACAATGAAAGGAAAAGTTTGTGCAAGTGTAATTATCCCGGGCAACGCCGGGTACCTCTTCTAGTAAATTATAAAAAAGACTAATAAAAGAAACCATCAACATTATTTCGAATGAAAAAAATCTAGCCAAACCATCTATAGAAATTAATAATAAATGGAAATTACTACTAAAAATATAATATCACTTTCCTTACACTGAACAATCCTGATCACAACAATCAAACTAATCATATATCACACATTGTATTACATTACATTGTTTTATTTTTATTATTATATCTTCCATTCATTCAAAAAACTTTATTACTGAAGATGGGGAAAAAATCCCGAAAACGTTATAGTTCAAGTTAGTCAAATCATCGATCTTTCGTCATAGACCTTCTTCATCTGTAACTGTGTGCTCCTCTGTGTTCGTGTAACATTTCTTCATAGATCTTCGTTTCTTCTGGGTTTCTTCTGTATTTCATCTGAGTTTCTCCACAAGACCTTTGTTTCATTTGTGTTTCGTCCTTCAACATTTTCTTTATCATTGGGTGACTTTTTTCATTGTTTTATATTACTTATTTTAATTTATTTATTTTCTTTTAATTAAAGGAGTTTTATTTGTCTTAAATAATATATTTAGTAAATAAAGATGCAATTTCTGTGGAATTAACGTCATTAAAAATCTGTGTAATGAAATCAGCTAGTCTCTCCAGAGAAGAGAGAGATGAGAGGTGTGAGAAGAAGAAGAAGAAGACAACCTCCTAAAAGTAAATTCGTTGATAAAGGCAGAGTTTTTTTAAAACCACGAATGCTTTATAGTAGCTGAAAGTCGTGGATTTAAAGAAGCTAGATAAGTCGTCAAGCAAATTTCTCATGTGATTTAAAAATGTGTAGCAACAAAACTGTGGATGCTTATAGTCATGAAAAGAGAGAGAGATCTTTCCACTTTCCAAAACGTAATTTATTAAACCATACATGTACATTTGGATTGCTATGTGATCATCGATAAGTATGAGGCAGAACAATGATTTATGGTTGCCGTGATCGTGTTAGCTGATTTGTGACGTCATGTGAGCTGATTGACATTTTAGTGGGTGGGGCTAAGTAGCAAATTATAAAAAAACGGTGAGGATTTGAGAAGCCAAAATTTTTGTGTATTATCTAAGAGATGTGTTCTTTAATTTGACAATATTTCTAAAAATCATGCATAGACCCCATTGCTGATATTACAACGGCTTCACTTGACATGTTTGTATTATACACACATATACACAAATAGTACGAACACCCATGTAAACAGCTCCTTTTTATATGTTTTTATAGCACCATCACACCACCTTGAAGGCAGAATTATTGATGGAATTCGTATGCAAACATCTATGATCAAAAATTTAGGGACCACCCCCCATAAATTATGGAATGTGCCAAATGTTGCATGACAATGGCAAACACGTTATTTAGATAGCATTAACACCTTCAGACACATATTTGCTTCGTATTATTAAGATATGGGTCGTTCAAAAGAACTCATGATTAGTCGTGCTGTTGCTTGGATTTCTATAGTCGTGCTGTTGCTCACGAGCCCTTCATCAGTGACAACAATTCCAGGAGACGCTTGGAGTGGTGTAAAACTCGCGGAAACTACAGCATGGAACAGTGGAAAAGAATCGTATGGACTGATGAATCACAGTATATACTCTGGCAATGAGATGGACAAAGTTGTGTTGGCGCATACCTGGAGAATGTTTCCTGCCCGAGTGTGTTGTGTCCACTGCGAAGTTTGGGGGAGATGGCAACATATCTTGAGCTCTTTTTCATGGTTCGGGCTGGGCAGCTTGTTTCTGTCGAAGGAACGATGAATGCTATTGCTTATCGAGACATCTTGGACAACTTTGCACTCCCAACATTGTGGGAATAGCTCGTAGATGGGCCTTTCCTGTAAAAAAATCACAATACTCATTGTTTTAGAGCAAGGTCTGTACACGACAGATTTGAAAACAGCGGGATTGAAGAAATGGATTGGCTTGCTCAGAACCCCGATCTCAATCCCACCTGTGGGATGAATTGGAACGTCGACTACTAGGTAGAGCATGCGGTCCTTCATCCGAACTATCCAGTGCTCTGAGGCATGAGTGAAGGAAAATTCTAGCTTTTTACTATCAAAACTGGTGGAAAGTCGTCCTCGCAGGGTGGAGGGTGTTTTTAGAGCAAAAGCGGCTGCAACGTTTATTAATTCCTGTTATCTGATGTGTGCAACGCAGGAATACCGATGTCCCTAAACTTTTGATCACATAGTGTGTATATGAACATTCTGCTAGCAGTCAAACACAGTCATGTCCTTGACCAGTGGGGCAGGCGTCAGCTGGCGGTTGCTAGGGTCACTTTAGCAACTCTTAGGTGGCCTACAGAAAACGTGGTAAGATGTCATCTTCGAAACAGAACCGTGGGCGGAAGTGAAAGCTCACCGACAGAGGTGGACCAGATGTTGAAGCAGAATATGACCCGAAAGCTAGAGAAAACGATGACCTAAATAAACTCCGATAGGAACCATCATCTCTTTGCACTCATGACCAACCAGAGCAATCCAATGAGAACTGCATGATAAGAACATTCACTGCAGAGCGGTCATTTCCAAACCCATGGTGTCACCATGTAATGCTTTGCTTTGAAACGACAACATTGCAGAGAAAACGGAGAATGAATGAAAACGGCATTAGAGACGAATCCCGCCTTTACATGATACACTCACTCACTCACCAAAAGTCATGACACACCCCTCCAATCAGGTTCCCTGTCCGTAATGAGATAGACAGGTTCCCTGTCCGTATCACACAATCATTGTAAACAAAACTAGCTGCAGAAATGGCAGCACGCAGAGAGCTATCCGCATTTGAACGGGAGATGACTGTTAGCACCAGACGGGTGGGCGCCTCAATATCAGATGTAGCCAAGACCCTACAATTGCCCTGCACAACCGTTGCAAGGGTCTGTCAAGAGTACACCCAACGAGGGGTTATAACCCATGTCGGACAGCGGACGGGCCGCCCACGCATCATTGATGCCAGAGGTGTTTGCTGAGTCACCCGGCTTGCTGACCGAAGGACGACTGCAGGCCAAATCACCATGCGGTACAACCAGGGACGTCCCACAACTGTGTCCGTGATGACAATTCGGCGAACCTTGGCAGCTGGAGGCTTTGAGAGCAGGAGGCCACGGCGGGTGCCACTCTTGACAGTTGCACATCGTCGGCAACGCCAAGCCTGGGCCAACCAACAGCGACATTGGACCGCTGAGGACTGGGGTTGCCTGGTCGGACGAGTCACGGTTTCAGCTGTATCGGGACGATCGTCGTGTCAGTGTCTAGCGCAGGCATCACGAAGCCATGGACCCCGCTTGTCAGGTGGGGACGACTCAGGCAGGTGGAGGCTCCATACTGGTCTGGAGTGTCTTCTCATGGCATGCAATGGGTCCACTGGTGCATGTGACATCCACTCTGCGTGCTACTTTCTACATTGGATCTGCTCGGGGACCACTTGCACCCCTTCATGAACTGTTTTTACCCCGCGGGCGACGGCATCTTCCAACAAGATTATGCGCCTCCATACTCGCCCTTGTGACACGGCAGTGGCGGGAGAAACATGCTGCAGACTTCACGACAATGATTTGGCCTCTATGTTCGCCAGATTTGCAATCCCATTGAATATTTGTGGGACGTGATCGAACGATCTGTCAGGTCGACACCAACACAACCGGTAAGTCGTTATGGACCCCAGTGGAGGCGGCATGGCTTGTAGTGCCTATGGATGTGTTCCTGGGACCGGTAGACTCTCTTCCACGACGGGTCGCCGCCGTTATCTGGGCCAGAGGGGGCCCAATACGTTATCAGGCAGATGTGTCGTCACCTATGGTGTGTGAGTGTATGACATCTCCGTTGTGGTTTATGTCTGGAGAACTCCCGTTGAAGGCCTCTTTTCAAAAGTCAAGCATAGAGAGAGAGAGAGAGAGAGAGAGAGAGAGAGAGAGAGAGTTCTTGACGGAGTTTTGTGCGTTATCTTTGCGGGTTCTGGGGCCATTTATAGAGATGCGAGAAAGAAACACAGCTGATTATCTTCTTGCTATGTTCCAGACTGTGTTCCCTGGCTAACAACCTGCGTTCCATCCACACTGTCATGAGTGTCCATTCTTAGTTCCGTAAGCAGGAAGATGAAGCGGAGCATCTTATCTGATCTGTTTAATTCCCTAATCATTGAAACTTTGTGGGTATTTTGGAGGGGAGAGTGCTTGCTAGATTTCGACCTCAACCCATACTTTCTGAGCCAGAGCCTATTAGAGCCTCCAACTTTGCACGAGGAATGGATGTGTATTCCCTAGAGCACTGAGCATGTATTTGTTCATCTCAGACCCAAACAAATCACAATTCAAGCTAAAGGTAGGCCAACCTTTACTTAAAATTTTTGGTGTCGTTTCATAGATGTTCACATTATCTTTCCCTCCATCTGAAAGCACTTAGGCTTTCCCTGTATATCTGTTTGACTCTTACTTTGTAGAATAAATTAAAAATTAACTGGATCCGTACAAATTCCTATCATAGAGCTCTTCTTGTGAACGTCGCTGGTGAACCATTCAAAAGCGTCAATTGGGGTTAGCCTCATTCTCAGGGGCATTCTAAAACTTTTGGAAACGATATGTGTAGGCGATCGTATTACTCTCTTCTCCTTTGTATACGCTGTTCATAGCAAATGAGAGAACTTAATCACAAGGTGTAGACGTACGCTGCAACGTGACGACTTTAAAACCGCGTCCACACAATACAAAGACGCAAGAAAAAACATGATAGCACATCGTGGAACGCTATTCGATCTTTTGTGGGTACATTAAAGAGAAATTGCTTTTTCGTGTTGTTTGTGTTTGCTCCATGTGGACGGGATAAAATGTTGGAACTGTCTAGTGCGCATTGTTTGCCACAGTAACGTGAAGCTGTCCGATAGCATTATGCTTTAAAATGTTACTGCAAACCTTCCTTATTTCATATATGTAATAGCGATACAAAGACCTTGAACAGTATAGACGACAGTATTATTCTAAAATTTAGCAGAGGCATTTATTCGCTTCGTACGCTGTGGACGATGTCTGGGATTCCTCCCACAAATTCCCTAGGAAGAAGAAAGATTATAAATAAACATGCATACCTTTTGCTCTGATTTTACCACCATGGAATAATAATTGTTGGTTAAGGAAAAGGTAAAACAATAGCGAATGGATGCATAGAATATTGAGAGCAAAGAAACAGCGTTATCACTTCCACACAAACATACGCTGAACGACCAATTTATTAGAGACACTTCTTACGTTAAATGGATCGGCCTCCCAGTGACACACAAACAATGGAACATGCCGAAGAGGTGTATAAAAGGGAGGCATTAGATCACACAAGTTGCAGTCAGCAGCAGAAGTGGACTGAATATGGGGAAATCCAAGGATTTGACCAACTTTGAACGAGGCATGATCGTTGGAGCTCGACAGGCGCAGTTGAGCATTTCGCAAACCGCGAACCTCCTCGGGTTTTCCAGTGCAACAGTGTCAAGGGTGTTCCGTTAAGGGCAATTATGTCAATCTCCAACAAACAACTCCGGATGAAACAGGGCCGTGGATGAACGAGGCCAACGGCGACTGGCACGAATCATCCATAGCAACGGGACGGGAACACCCCAACAAATTGCAGCGCAGTTCAATGAGGGAGCATCCCAACCCATTTCGGAGCACACGGTGGGTTTAACAATAGATAGCCAGTACTGGTACCGTCGCTGTCACCGCAAAATAGGATAGCGCGCCTGCTATGGGCACAGAGACATCGCCACTAGATACTGGATGAATGGAAGAAGGTCGCCTGGTCCGACGAATCGCGGTTCCTACTTCACCATGCCAATGGCAGGACTGCGCATCTGGCGCAGACAGCACGAGGCCATGGAACATCCCGTCAGCAGACAACTGTACAGGCGGGTGAAAGAGGAGTGCTGGTCTGGGGTGTCTTCTCTTGGGACACACGGGGTGCTCTGATATCCGTAAACACATCCCTGAATGCGACACACTACCTGAACATTGTTGCCGATCAGGTGCCCCGTTCATGATGACTGTGTTCTCTGGTGGTGACGGACAGTTTCAGCAGGACAATGCTCCCTGTCACCGTGCTCCAATGGTTTTGGACTGGCTCGAGGAACATGACGCGGACTTCCACCTGCTTCAGTGGCCAGCTCAGTCGCCCGATCTCACCCGATCGAGCATTTATGGGATGAAGTGGAGAGAACCATCCGACGCCTTCCCACACTGCCGTTCAACCTGCACCAATTACGGGACGCTGTGATGTCAGCCTGGGCTGCTATTCCTACGCAACGGTTTCAACACCTTGTTGAATCCATGCCAGCACGTATTCAGGCAGCTGTCGCCGCTAAAAGAGGCGCAACAAGCTATTAACGGGGTGCCTCTAATAAATTGGTTGTTCAGTTTATCCCAGATACAGCCTAGAGAATGTTTACAGGCAGAACATGTAAAGGGAGAATACCGATAAGATATCAGTATCACCCGATTGCTCCGTGGGACTCTCTTACTGTGTGAAGACAAAGTGCAAAAAGTTTACAGAGATAAAAATGTAATTTTCCAGAGATGCCAGAAATTGTAGACAAGATGATGCGCTAACAAAGACAAAGGAAACCACCACTGTTCCACAAAAATAGTTTAATTACAGCAAAAGAGGAAACGTTTGTTCTTTATGTGGAAGAAATGCTCACTAGTTTTTGATGGCTCTGGCCATAATAAAAGCAATCACAAGAGCCACATGTTAATTTATAAATTCCTGGTTTGAAAAGAAGACAAATGCTGACCATGTCATCAATCAGGGACACGATTATGGTCTGAGTCGGGTGGAAATAATCCTCATTTACTTAATTTTTTAGAATCCTTGGAGACTACGAAGAAACAATCAACCAACCAACTCTTAAATTAAGATGGTTAACCAGTGTTTGATTGGTCAAATGCTTCTAAATATTTCCTATCTTGACCTTGATTTTTTTCTTATTGGGTTTTCCTTCATAAGGATATAAGCTTATTTAATTTAATTTGTTATATAAGGGGATTTCTCCCTAACCATTCTAAAATGAGGTAAGAAATAATTTTCAAACTATTTCCTTTGCTAACAAAGTCCATGGAAATAAATGATGATCGTAACTGTTCAATAAAAGAAGTCACTCCAACGGAAGTGAAGAAGACGAGGAAGAGAGTGCCTGGACCGTTGTTCGTAATAAAAAACCCAGAGGGGGGATGAGGACAGATAATTTGCAACATAGTATAACCCAAATCAATGTCCCCCGTGAAAAGGGAGCTATCTACATCCCCCCTAATATCGTTAGACATGACGAGAAACCAATTAAGGAAGTTCTAAATGAGATAAAAAAATCACGTAACTCTAGATAAGATTACTGCACACACAGGTCCCTCTGACGCAATCAAAGTCAAATGCCACGATGAGGAAACACATAAAACCCTCATGTCAGGAATCAAAAAGAATGGTGTGCTTAAAATTCAGCACCAGCACCTCAAGTCGGAGAAAATGTTGAAATACGTTGTTCTCAACGTAGACAAAACGTATGACCATGATAATTTTTGTAATGATCTTAGAAACGCTAACTACTTCCTGGATAAGGCAATAAGACCCAAAAAAACTAACGGTGCTGTTAAGATGCCTATGGTCCTGGTCCTCCTTCAAAATAAATCTGAAAAGCATCGGTCCACTAGCAATTGAATTGTTTAGGGGCAAGAAAAAGTCCTTGCAATACTACAACTGCTTACGTTTTGGGCACGTATCCCAGGGCTGCACCGAGCCATAGCGTTGTAACAAGTGCACGAGCGACCACCAATAAAGGGTATCAACATAAAAGGTAAAAATGCACCTAAATGTATTCGCTGTGAAGGCCAGCAAACATCCAGCTATATCAAGTGTCCCAAATACTCGCAAATTAAAAGAAATGGGAATTCCAAAGTAACTAAAGAGAACCTTTTTGCTTCTGTTGCCTCGACTTCTACTGGCAAAGGAGCTGTTGATCATAACGAATTGGCTAAAATACAAGGGTATCTGCGAAACTTAATGAATATGCTAAAAAAAAGAGTTGCAAACATTTGCTGCAGGTTACTCCAGTTGAGAACAAGATACAATTATGGACAGACATTCCTATAAAACAATAAATCAAGGTTAGCTACGTTGCACTATTTTTCCCTTAGTTCAGCGGGCCTTCTTCCTTTAGTGTTAAAGGAATGCAATTAATTTTTATAACTGGAAGGTAACAACAACAAGGGGAAAAACCGAGCCAGACAAACTGGATGCGAAAAGCTCTAATAAAACGAGAGCCAGACCCGTTAGATTTAAGCGGAAAGATCTAATTCAGTTAACATCACAAAATTTAAGGATTTTATGACATATATTTATGTGGACTATGTTTATTGTTTTGGTGTGAAAAACTTGCCTTCACAGTTTGTAAACATTTTTGATACACCTTGTATACACTCACTCTCTCACCAAAAATCATGGCACACTTGCCTAATAACGAGTTGGGCCTCCTCTGGCACGGATGACGGCGGCGACCTGTCATGGAAGAGAGTCTACCAGTTCCCGGAACACATCCACAGGCACTGCAAGCCGTGCCGCCTCCACTGCACTTCATAACGATGCTGCATTGACCAGTTGTGTTGGTGACGACCTAACAAACCGTTCGATGACGTCCAACAAATATTCAATGGGATTGCAAATCTGAAGAACGTGGAAGCCAATTCATTAGCATGTCTGTACCATGTTCCTCCAGCCACTGTCGTGTCACAAGGACCGCGTGTGGAGGCGCATTATCTTGCCGGAAGATGCCGTCGCCCATGGGGTAAAAACAGTTCATGAAGGAGTGCAGGTGGTCTCCAAGCAGATCGACGTAGGAAGTAGCACGCATAGTGAATGTCAGATGCACCAATGTACCCTTTGCATGCCACGAGAAAACACCACAGACCAATATGGAACCTTCACCTGACTGAGTGGTCCCTACCTGACAAGCGGGGTCCATGGCTTCGTGTGGCCTGCGTCAGACACGGACACGACCATCGGCCCGAAACAGCTGAAACCGTGTTCGTCGAACCAGGCAACCCTTCGCCAGTCCTCAGCGGTCCAATGTCGATGTTGGTTGGCCCAGGCTAGGCTTTGCCGACGACGTGCATGTATGAAGAGTGGTACCCGTCGTGGCCTCCTGCTTCCAAAGCCTGCAGCTGCCAAGGTTCGCCGAATTGTCATCACAGACACAGTTGTGGGACGTCCTTGGTTGTACCACATGCTGATTTGGCCTGCTGTCGCCCTTCGATCAGCAGTTGCAAGCCGGGTGACCCGGCAAACATAGCTGGTATCATTGAGGCGTAGGCGGCCCGTCCACTATGTGGTTTAACCCCTTGTTGGGTGCACTCTCGATAGACCCTTGCAACGATTGAGCGGGAAAATTGCACGGTGTCGGCTACATCTGATATTGACGCACCCATACGTCTGGCACCAACAATCATCCCCCGTTCAAATGCGGATAATTCTCGGCGTGCTGCCATATCTGCAGCTAGTTTTGCTTACAATGATTGTGTGATATCAAGGAGTCCTCTGCACCTGCATTCCGAGAATGGAAGTAGGGGGGGTCTGTCTCATTACGAACAGGGAACCTGATTGGAGGGGTGTGCCATGACTTTTGGTGAGTGAGTATTATATATCATGTATTATATGGCGAAAATGGATTCGGAATACCCATTAAAGATGTTAGCCGAATTGTTCTCATTATTCTGTTGAGCTTAAGATGACTGGTTTGTTTACAATATCATAATATCGAAAGCAAAAGAGCTGCGTTTGTCGTATTACAAAGCTATTTTGTATGAAAATCGCGTTATATAAAGGCAAATTACAATGCTTCATTTCATTCCTCTTTCATTTTCTTATACCGTGACTTCCAAATATTATACAAATATCACTTTATTTATAATAGTAGCTTATCAGGTATATTAATTTAGGGACTGAATATAAACTTTGAAATAAAATCAATCTGGTTCGCTAGCCAATTAAATAGCCAGGGGCAAAAAAAAGCTAAGCAGTGAAAATTTTGGTTAAATTGACTTCTATTTACGAAGGTTTGCGCATATTACGTAAATATAGACAGATCGAATTCGAATATAGAAAGCACAAAATAAAAAATTACTCGTGGAAGTAAAGTATAATTTTTTCTCATAAGCTGAACCTTAACAAGATAAGAGGAAAAGGGTTTTTTCAAACCAAGCTTTTATAATGTTTTATTTAGTGGCAACAGTAAAGATTAATTTTGCAACAATAAATAAACAATAGATACATTTAACTCTCGCCATAACGAATTGTCCAATTGTCACAATAAACAATTCGTAGTAATGAATTAGTACCATGAGAACACGAACCAATGAACAGATTTGAAAATTTTTTTTCTTTAACGTAAATTGTCATCGCTCTTGTGTATGTGTATCAAGTTTCAGCTCCCTAGCTTGTCGGGAAGTTGGTTTATTATTAATTACAAGATTTGACCTAAACAAACTAACATTGCAAGTTTAATAAACTCTTAAAAAATGACAATTCTCGACTCTTTAAATCGGTCTGGCCAAAGGCTTAGATAACAAGGCCCGGACACTATGCGCTGAAGACGTCACTAAAGGAGGGAATGAGGGCAGCGAATAAACTATACAAGGAAGAAAAAAAAGAGCTCGTAGCTAATTAAAGGAAAACATCGATAGACATTTTTGAGTTTTTCTATAGTTTTAAAAATATTGTAGGTCTTTTCTAGTGTTTTTTGAAAATATTGTAGACTTTTAATGATATTTAAATTATTAAATTTAATAAATGAATTTTGATTTGTAGCAGTTTTTAATTTTAGTTCAAGCATCCTGATCTAGAGCTTAATATGTACTTGAAAAAACTACAAAGGATATAGGCCAACTCCAAATTTTAATTATAACTGTTTATAGGTGAACATTTGTTTTATTTATAAATGTTAGTAATATGCAAGTAGCAGATAGTTCATTCAATATATTTATAGTTACGCCTACATAGGCATTAAGAAACCTGGCAGGGGCGCTGCAGTCGCATTACATTTTGCGCCATCTAGTGTGTAAAATTTATACTTTTATATTGTAAATAAAGATTTTCATTTGCTTGATTGGAAATATTTTAAGATTAGTGGAATAAAGATGGCATGTAATCAGCACTATTTGGATGGTTTATTGGATGGCCACAGTAAAAAATGTTTTCCACATATCTTGCTGTATTTACTTGGATTCCATATTTTATTCTTACTATTGAAAATGTAAATATGTATAAAACCATTAATGCATTTGTATAAGTATTAAAAAGAGTTTATACTATATCTGCATAATTATTTTAATCCATTTATTTCGCCATTCAGAATTCTTTTTTATACTTGGCAAATTAAGCATAGATATCTTTGGTATCGAATAACTATTCGAATTACATCCTAGGATGCAGCAATAGATGCCGTCACACGTCCTTTTTAGTGACTGTTTTACAGCATATTCTATTGAGGAATCCGCCATTTTACAATATAATAATTTTAAATGTCAATACTAGGTGGCGCTAAAATCATAATAATTATAGTGTCAAGTTTCCTATTCACTGGACCTAATGCTTCCATGTTTATTCTGTTTTAATTTGCCCACAATATGTTTTAAGTGATTGCGATTGTAATTTCTTTTATTCTGAATTTTCTAAAATATTATTCAAACTTTTAGAATGAACAATTAATTTAATGCAAATGTTTTTTGTCAAATTTGAGTGTCGCTATCGCTTGAACATGATCTAAACATGAAGGATCGCTTACAAACGTCGTCAGTGACTTAGATGAACAGAAACAAAATAAAATAAATTTTTATGCCTACTTGAAGAATATATTAATTACTTACAATCCATGGTTCCTTTACAATATTATGTGAAAGAATTAGATTAAATAGTTCATGCTGAATGATAAAATGATCTGTATCCGCACGTAAGCTCAGCAAAAGATCGAGTATCGCTTGCATCAACCTTCCCTCCTTTGATCACATGATCGTTCCCATCATGCTCGACCTGTCCGGGCCTTGTTATCTAGGAGGCCTTGGTCTGGCATCGTAATTCCGGCTGCTTCGAAATGCCAGACCGAATAATTCGTGAATGGCAGGCAGTTAGGTACAATTTGGTTCATAAAGTAAAATTAGATCATTCCGATTAAACGGATGTCAATTTTGCCAAACTTTAGATTGGTCTGGCAGCTATTATCCGGCCGATTTCAAATGCCAGACCGAATAAATTTTTAATTAGGGAGGAGTAATCTAAGAAAATAACCATGAACCAAAAATAGATCGTACCGGTTAAATTGAAGTCAATTTTTCCGGATTTTGAAGGGCCACCATTTTTAAGTCCGGCTGCTTTGGACTGCCAGGCCAACAGATTCTCATTTCCCACGGGCAAAACTGTGAAATAAGGTAGTTAACTGAATTAGGTCTTTCCGGTTAAATTCTAACGGGGCTGGCTCTTGGTCTACAAGTTGTCCCCCAACAGGCAGAAACTCAAAAAAACGGGGTTAATGACATTTAAAATAAGAAACGAAAACAATTAATTTACAAAGAGAAAAAGAAAATCAACACTTTACAAAATGAACTTCTGATTCCTATCTAATAGTTAACGTGTTGATTGACCTGCTGATAATTTCACTGTATCGTAAAGATCACCTTGTAAACGGTTGAGATCTTTTTCCTCCGCCTCGCAATTATGTCAGTTTCTATGGGCTACTTATAATGAACTGTTTTCGTCCTGTAACCGTCTTATATCAGTCAACCTTAACAGCCTATAATCGTCTTATTCTGAATTCCTTTAAGCTTGATAGAACAGAATCTGTTGTTCAGGCTTGCTCTAGATTTAATCTTCCTACGGTGGCTACTATTTATAGGGTAACGTTAATTCTGAATTGGAAAATGCGATCCGGGATGATAATCACTCGGCCTCTTTTGTGAATGATTGGTTTAGGACAGGAAATACGAGAGTTGGGGCATAAGTCATGGCAACTATTTGTTTTCTTGTAGATATGTGAACGGATCACAAACGTATATGTGTCGTGTGGAAGTTCTGCAGGCATAGTGTGTATGCAGAACAACAGATGGCTCTGTGATAGCTGGTAGTAACGCAGCGAGGGCTGTGAAATCAGTCAGTTGGTGAGTGTCGTGCGAGATGGAAGTAACCCGTGTTGAACAGCGCGCATACATCAAAATAGCCGTTCTCCGAGGGAGAAATGCGATGGAATGTCAGTGAATTAGTGGAAGC
The DNA here is from genome assembly GCA_023313115.1 of Rhysida immarginata. Lineage (NCBI taxonomy): Eukaryota > Metazoa > Arthropoda > Chilopoda > Scolopendromorpha > Scolopendridae > Rhysida > Rhysida immarginata. Next base: position 16,085 of record JAHWFO010097421.1, read on the forward strand.
CCTTGGGAATAATGCCCTACCATACCGTACAGTAGCACGGTGGGTAGGAAAGTTTCAGCAAGGACGTGTGTTAACCCCAACAGTAGCATGGTGCGGCAAATGCTGAGGCTGATTATATTCAGCGTCTCCCACATCGTTGGCAGCGTGTGATGACAGTAGCAGGGGACTACTTTGAGGGTCTTTAGGCCCAGGTCTGTCGTGTCAACTTTATGTGTACTCTCTTGTCATTCTTTTGCACCGTGAAGGCCATATTGCCCTGTATACTACCGTAATAAATTAGTGTTACGATATTTCAGTGCTATTCATTGTCCACACATGTAGTTAACACCTTGTCCTTTCGTCTGTATATGTCACATTTTCCAACCGGATTGGTATCTTCAAGAAAAAAAATAGTTGCCATGACTTTTGCGCCAACCCTAGTAGATACCGACAAACACGGTGTTACTTTAAACAACGAGATTGGGTATAAAACATAATAACAAGAATATATAACTCGTAAAACGATTTTCAAATATGCTGAAAAGAAGAATATAAAAATTTGTTGTTTAATATTACAGTAATCTTCTATCTATATATATAAAGAAGGATGTTTGTGGGTGGATGGTTGGGTGGGTGGGTCTGTTTGTCTGTATGTTTTTTATACAAATCTACAGTTTTATTCCGATCTTGATAAAATTTCGCATACATAACCTTCAAAGCATGAGGAAGGTCACTGTCTACCTCAGATTTCGGAAAAATAATAAATATCGATAAAAAATCGATATTCATGGTTATGGCAAGGCATATTAATAAGAAATATCTCATGACCAACAATGCAAGGCAAAGTTGGTACAACAATAGGTATCAACAATAGTATCAGCACGCAATTCACAAACACTGCATGAACCAACAATATATATCTCATGACCAACAATGCAAGGCAAAGTTTGTGTAACAATAGGCCCATTGTGTTCGCATCAACAATGGTCTCAATGCGCAATTCACCAATAACAATGAGCACAAAATTATTCAAAGAATTATAACAATGAACATAAAATGATGATGTAATATGGATAAGTTTCAATTTGTAACAATGCATAGAATTCCTGTTATTCAGGCTTTTCTTAGAAAAGAGAGTTCTTAGTACTTAACAATTTCTTGAAAATCTTTAAAAATGATCAGTAACTGGAGATAATGGAGAGTTAGCAGACTATTGAGAAAGAGTGGAAAGACGACAGAGGAAGCACTCCTTTAGCTCCGTGATGTATTGAGCAAATGGGAAGCAAGTAAATAGAAGAATCTGCGATCGCTAGACTGCACAAAGTGATGAATGGCCAAGTTTTGCTTCAACACATCGAGAGAAGAGTGGAAATTGCAACAACACTAAGTATACATCTGAGGTAAGATTACGTGAGTAAGAAATTATTTAGACTAGCAGTGGCATCCTTGGAGAGATCTAGCCATTGTGAGCTTTTAAAAAGATTTTTTTCGAATTTTCATTAAGAATTTTTACTGTATTAATTCTAAGCATTTTCATGGGTTTATTTTTAAGATACTGCCAAATTTAATTTAATTTTTTGAGATTGTTCTGTTTACATCTAAGTGTAATTATCCCGGGCAACGCCGGGTATCTTTGCTAGTTCTATATATATAAAGAAGGATGTTTGTGGGTTTGTTTGTTTCTTATGCAAATCTACAGTTTTTTATTCCAATCTTGATGAAATTTTGCATACTTGACGTTCAAAGCATGAGGAAAAATAATTATTGATAAAAAAATCGATATTCATGGTTATGGCAGGGCATATTAATGAGAAATATCTCATTACCAACAATGCAAGGCAAATTTTGTGCAACAATAGGTATCAACAATGGTATAAACACGCAATGCACAAACACTCTGCACAGACCAACAATACATATCTCAAGACCAACAATGCAAGGCAAAGTTTGTGCAATATAGAATTCCTGTTATTCAGGTTTTTCTTAGAAAAGAGTTCTAAATACTTAATTTCTTGAAAATCTTTAAAAATAGTCAGCAACTGGAGATAATTGAGAGTTAGCAGACTATTGAGAAAGAGTGGAAAGACGACAGAGGAAGCACTCCTTTAGCTCCGTGCTGTATTGAGCAAATGGTAAGCAATTAAATAGAAGAATCGGCGACCGATAGACTACACAAAGTGATGAATGGCTAAGTTTTTCTTCAAGACATCGAGAGAAGAAAAGAAATTGCAACAACATCAAGTGTACATTTAAAGTAAGATTACGTGAGTAAGGAATAATTTAGACTAGCAATGGCATCCTTGGAGAGATCCATCCATTGTGAGACTTTAAAAAATTTTCTTTCTGTAAATCAAGTCCCGGTATATCACCTAAAATGGATTTTTTTTTAGGGAAGAGGTAGATTCCCGTCTTTCGGATTTTCCTGGAATGGATAGTCCCTTCGCTCTATATTGTAGTGCTTGAGTTTTTATTTAACTTGAAGGTTTAATTTAACTTTTTGAGATTGCTCTGTTTACCTACAAGCGTAATTATCCCGGGCAACGCCGGGTCCTCTGCTAGTATTAAATATGCAGCAATGGCGAAAACTGCATGTAAATTTACGTATTCGATTGCAGCGCTCACACGAATCTTTCCAAACAGGCGCGAAATGAGAAATGAAATGCTCGCACGTATAAATGTTCTTTCCACTGCTAGATCAAAGTTACCTTAAACGTCAGGAGAGAAAAATCATTATTTCAAAGCATTGTCGGGAAAAATCTTTTAAGCTTTTCAAGAAGCTTTAGCTGTGACGCAGATGTAATTTTAATTTGAATATTTCACTTATACTTGCACTTGGTTTAAATAAACACTGGAAATACCTTTGATTCTATCCACATTCACATCATTTTTAAATATAGGCTAACTTTAATTAGCCATTTTAACAATAGGCCTAATATTAGTCATTTTAACTGTAGGCCTAACATTAGCCATTTTTAACTATAGGCCTAATATTATTTAGCCATTTTTAACTATAGGCCAAACACTATTTAGCCATTGAGAAGTAGGCCTAACATTAATTATCCATTTTTAACAATAGGCCCAACATTTAGTCATTTTTAACTATATGCTTAACATTAATTAGCCATTTTTCACAATAGGCTAACATTATTTAGCCAATTTTAACAATAGGCCTAACAGCACTGAATTTTAAAACGAAATGAGCAGATGCATTGACAAAGCTTTATAACGGGCACGTGCTTCAAACAGCCACCAACAATGCTTAAATGATAAACAAAAAGTAACACTGTATTCACTTATGACTCATCAGTAGGAATCGATTGATATATTACATGCCCTAGTTCATATTCTTAATATTGGTGCACGTGCTTGAAGGGGTCCACGAGAGCTCATCAAAAGTTGATATATCGCAGTTAACATCGTCCATTTTCACGTTTTCGTGCAAACGATGGCTGGCTGTGCACATAAAGGTACCAATTAAGCGTGTATTCTTATCTAAAGCTCGTAATAAAGGCTCATTGAAGAACTCTTTGGGGTCATTTTCTCGGACATAACATTTCGAAAATCGAAAAGAATGTCATTCGTCTTGTGCTCGTCATTCCCGTTCGAATGACATTACATGCTTTATATCGCCAATAAAAATATTTAATGACCGCGTTTGGGTCTCAATAGTCACGTGACTGTTAGACCCATTTCAATCAGAAATTAATCAGGTGAGCTCAGGAAGTGTTTCTGTGGAAGAGCGAAAGCAGAATTTGAAAAAGTAAAAGCGTTCTCGAGTAATCGTCGGACATACAAACCAATATATGCTTTTCAGCATATAATAAGACAATTTTTCTCTTATTCCAAAATTACAAAATTTATTTGGAAAAACCCAACAATAAAAATGACAAAAATAATTATAAGATAATTTTTGAAAAAAATTCCAAAGTAACCTCCTCCCTCCTTCATAAAAATGTGGGTACTCTAGTTAAAATAATTTTCTTTCAATTTTAAAATCCATCCCCTTAATTTTTAACATTAATTATAAAATAAAGTGTTCTTAAACATCCTAAAAATTCAAACACAATCTTGTGAAATGAAACTAGAAGTGCACATCTTCAAGAGAAGATAGGTGGCTACTCTGTAGAAATTTTCAACGGCTGAAATGATGACACCTGAATGAAGTTGATGAAACAATTTTGAAGCCAATTTTGAACTCAGTTTTAAAAAATGTTGAAATTAATCCGAAAAAAAACCAGTCCAAATTAAATTTTTTTTTTAAATGTAACATGTGTGCTCTTCCATAATAATGGATAGTTTTAATACATATCACTTTAACGTTTTCGAACGGTGCCAGCCATTCATCCTCAGAAGCACCAAAAAAGAAATGATACACAAAACAAGTAAAATAAAAACCTAAACTTAAAGGAAGTCACGTGAAAACCAACAGTCACATTATATCCCAATCTCTATAGATATCAAGTGACGCTTTAGCCAGAGTATTCTTTGATTTATTTAGAAAAAAGGCCTCTTCCAATTTTACCCCCCCTCCCAAAATTTTGACACCTCTGCAATTTATTTTATGGCCAGTACTGCTTGTTCACATTAATTAAGTCTGATCACTCTCTCATGTTCCTCCAAACGAGAGTACAGACTGGCCAATGTAATTAAAATCGCAGTCCGAACAGGGGTTTTCATAGATGACGTTATATTTAGAAACTAAATTGCGGAAACCATAAATCATGTTCATATAACTCTACGATTATGTTGATCTAAATTATTGTTAACAACATTACCAAAGTTGCTTATAAATAATTGCAGATGAAATAATTTCTTTTTTATGATATTATTTATCTTCGCATCTTTAAAACATTCTTTTATTGCATCAAATTTAAAATCGTAATTGATAGAAATTATACTTCAAAAAATTCCCTTTCCCACTTGAAAACCTCTTGTTTTCATCCAATTAATAAGACATTTATTCAAAATCATTATATCAATTAATTTATGTAAAGAGTGTTGCGAAAATATATAGGGCAGTACTTCTGGGTGGCCTATCCCCTCGCTGCAGGGACCACTTCATAAAATAATAATTAAGAAATTTTATTTTGTTAACCCCTTTACACGGAAATTGAGACTTCATATCTTAATTTATATTCTGTAGCATGTAAAGACGTAAGCATGTATCATTGAAGGAATGAGTAGCTACTAGCTATTGTTAAAATTTGCCTAACACAAACTAACTATTGATAATAATATAAGGCGTTAGTAGTTACATGCCATATCTTAGTTTCATAATGGTATCATTAAAACACGAATCATGGAACCAATTTCAATTATTAAGAAGAGAATAGTAAAAAGAACATCACAAAATAAATGACCGAAAGGCCTCGTTTGGGACTGAAAGTTCCAATGAAGCATAATGGGTCTACTAAACCAGCTGCCTTGGGACCAATTTGGACTATCATTAATTTTACGTTATATTCATTCATGACAAATCATTCCAAGTCGTTTGATATATTACATGCTATATTTTAGCATTGTAAATTCTAATGAACCATTATGGTCCCACGAAACCAGGTGCCTTTGAACCAGTTTCAACTATCATTAATTTTACGTTATGTGCATTCATGGCACATAATTCCAAGCTATTTGATATAATACAAGGTATATCTTAGCATTGAAAGTTTCCAGTGGACCTTAATGGTACCACTAAACCACATACCCTTGAACCAGTTCTGACTGATAATGACCATCAAGGAAGACCATCAAGGAAAACCATCACGTGTCTTCACTTAATTCACGAGCATTTTCTCTGTTTTAGCAATGGAATGCCAAAGAGAGGACAGTATTTGGCAGTGCACAGGCCATTTATACATGGAATTGTATAGTGAAAAACGTAGTCCCCTATATTATTTGTGACCTTTTGAACCGGAAGTAGTTCACCGATTTTTTCAACCAACAAACTCAGTCCTCCGATTTCCCTAGGGCTAAGGTCAAAAACTCACTGGTGAGAAGAGTTAGCCTTTGGTCGGTCAGATATCCCGGTGAGAAAACTGTGACGTCATTTTAACGCGGTCAAAAACACCAGTTAGCGCTGCTATGCCTAACCGATTAGTCTAACCGTCCTCACCGAGAAAAAGACGGTTAGCCCAGTGAAAAATTACGTCATCATTCTCTCACCGGTGAGGGTTTTTGACCACAGCCTAAAAATAACGTGAAATCATTGCATTGCAATGGATTTTATAAAATTGCCCTTTATGAAATTATTTTAAATGTGAAAAAATAATTTTAATTATTTTGATAAATCAAAAGTAATTTTTTTAGTGGTTAAGTTTCATTGTAAACAGGGAAGGGGTAGGGTGTTTTTAACATTTACTTTTATTTTTTATGTTTTCTTTTCATTATTGGGTTTTTTTCTCAATTTTTGAAAATAAAGTAATTGTAGAGAACTATTATTATTCTAGAAATTACTCTTTCAACGTAATTGTATTAAATTGTACAGTTTCTCCTATATTTGTTTACACATTATATTTATGCATGACACTTCGTTAAGGGTTGTTTGATATACACTGTCATATCGCTGAATTATGACCACCCGCTTAGTAATGGGAGTAGCCAACCTTCGCGGCTATAACTGCTGCTAGGCGTCGTGGCATGGACGCAAGAACTGCGCGGTATGTGTCTCATGGTATGGCAGTCCATTCCGCTTGAAGCGCTGTCCACAGAGCTAGCTTCGAGAGTCATAGGTGGAGGGTCCAGCTGCCGTACATGGCGATCAAGGTGCTCCCACAGATGTTTGATTGGATTGATGTCCGGCGAATTAGCGGGCTAGGGAGCACTCGAAAGTTAGTAGAGTGTACCTCGAACCAATCCAGAAGGAAACGTGCCTTGTGGCAGGGTGCATTGTCCTGCTGGAACACACCATCACACTGGGGGAACATCGTGAGCATGTACGGGTGCACCTGGTCCGCTACGATTGACAGATAGCCACAGGCATTCAAATTGCCCTCTAGACGAATCACTGGACCTAACTGCTCCCAACAGAAGATCCCCCACACATGCACACTATCCCCACCAGCCTCTTTCTGGCCCACAATAGCCTCCTGCAGTCTCTTTTCGTGGCGTTCACGACGCTCTCGCCATCGTCCGTCAATCTTTTGGAGCAAAAACCTTGACTCGTCGGAGAAGGCGACATTAGCCCACTCGTCTGTGGTCCAATGGCGGTGCTCACGTGCAAAGTCTAGGCGTCGTTGACGATGACCCCTGTTCAACCATGGGTGCAGCAACCATGCGTCGATTGTTCAGGCCCATCCGTAGCAGGATGCGTTCAACGGTAATGTCGGATACACGTCTGTTGGCACCACTGTTGAATCTGATGGTCAGTTGATAGACTGTGGCTCTCCTGTAACCTTTTACGAGTCCAAAGGTTGCATTCTGATCTATATTGCTGACTTGATTATGAAATAAAATCAAATCTTGTAAACATTTCAAGGAGGAGCTTTAGCAGTGAGGCAGAAATACATTTATACGTTTATTAAAAAGAAATTAATCCCCCGCCCCCACCCCGCCTCCCGAGTAGGATAAGGCGAGTCATCTATTTATATCCCTTCATCTGCACTTTTTACCTCTCCCCAAGTTTTTTTTAATCAATAAACTGATTTTCTCGAACGTAATATGTAAAAAATGTAAAAAACCTCGTATCTTTCCTTTCTCATCATTTCCGAACGTATGATATATCACATGCCATATGTTGTTATAGTTCTAAGGACCAAATGAATGCCACCCCCGCAAATCCGATCCCACTGGAACAATTGGGCCTAAACTTCATAAAGGAATCTGGATACTGGATTTGACGCCTTTACATACCTAAATAGCACATAGACATGTTGCCCTCTCTGAATCCCACCCCCGTATACCAAACTAAATAATGCAGATAGACATGCCCATAGTAAGCTACATTCCGAATTTCAACCTTCTACCTCAAAAAAATGTAGAAATTATGAAGGGGACGGACTGACATTATAAAACCAATAAGTAGCTCCATTCTTATTCTACTTACGAGGGTCAGTCGGAAATATTTTTTTACAGCTCCTTTATTACAGGCAGAGTTGGTACACTATTTTTCAATGTAGTCCCCATCTTTTCGATGCATTTCCGCCACCGCGTCGGAAGGCATACAGGTACTGGACATTGAAACTGAAACACCTGGTAGAAATCTAAAATCTTTATTTAATAAGGTGTTGGGGCACCATGGGCAGCCAGCACAGCAGCAACACGTCTTGGGAAGGATCGGTAGAGGTCCTGCACAGTTTGCACCCCAGACCTTTACTGATCCACCCATTCCTGATCCACCTCCGTGTTTGACTGTGGGTGCCAAGCAGTCTGGGTTGTAGGCATCAGAGGGGCTCCTCCAGACGAATACCCTCCCTGTTGTTTGGAAGACAGTGTAGCTGGACTCATCCGAGAATATGACGCGTTTGAGGTCATCCAACGTCCAGGTTTTATGGGTCCGGCACCACTGAACCCGCTTGGAGGCATTTGTACTACTGATGAAAGGCTTCGGTATAGCAACCCTGGCCATGGATGTTGGATTTATGCAGGTAACGACGGATTGTCTTCGTGCACACAGATTCCTGGAGGTGTGTATTCATTTCTGCGGTGGTTTTCCGCTTTCGTGCAACAATCCTGGTCAATGTCCTGACGTCTCTTTCCGACAACTTCCGTTTTCCCCTGCAGTTGCTCCTCCTGGACGCGGTTCGTCCTTCCTGTTCATATGCACACATCACCCTGGATACTGTAGCACGTGAGACATCACAAAGTGTGGCAGTTTTGGACACAGATGCACCTGCTAGACGCGCCCCAACAGTCTGCCCTCTTTTGAAGTCGGATATGTCTCCCATTATAGCGCTCTGCACAGACAATTTGAAGCTTACTATCGAACATTTCTACTGGAACATTTCATTGATATGCAAACGATTAATTACCTAGCAGAAGGTTCTATTCAGCCCTGGGGGTAACCGGTGCTATTTGCGAAGGTGTTTCAGTTTCAATGTCCAATACCTGTAGATATCTCGGGAAAAAAAATTTTCATATAATGGAGATCTTGATTATAGGAATCTGCATACCGAATTTCACTCCTTCATATGCATAAATACACCTAAAACTTCTGGTCCCCTCTAATTTTGACCCCCCAATTCCGACCTTAGTGGGCTAATCAAAACCAAAGTAACTAGTGAAGGTGCACTTGCCCGTAGTAAGCTACATTCCGAATTTCAACCTTCTACCTCAAAAAATGTAGAAATGATGAAGGGTGATTCATAAAATAAAACCACTAAGTAGCTCCATTTTTCCGCTACTTAATAATAATCTTATAGATTATGAGCACTTGAGCAATCGTGCGTCGACAAAGCGATTTGACGTGCGCGCGCCGATGTCAATAATGCTTAAAAGATGACCAGAAAGTAACAATGTATTCCTTCTTGATAAATCGATTGTTATATGATATGCCAGTATTTTTGAATTCTTTACACTCACTGTTTTAGCACGTGAATTCGACTTGAAGGGGTCCACGAAAAATTCTGAAAAGTTGATACGGCCGAGCTAAGACTTTGGTGGTCATATTAAAAGACGGCTTCTTTTAATTTTGAATGTATATTTGATTGCATGTTTTTAAGTGAAATTTTTACTCCTTTCGGAGTGCTCAAGAATAATAATAATATTTCTGAAAACAGAATTTGAAGAAGTTAATCCGTTTATCAAGTTATCGTGCAAACGGTGGACGGCCGGACGGATAAACGTACAGACCAAGGGCGCATTCTTATAAGTAGCTGTTATGCTAAAGCTCCTAATAAAGGGTCCAGGAATAGCAATATTGGTAGCGTCTTTATTGTTCAATGCGTTTCGAGTATCTTCTCATCTTAAGGAACTATGAACGACTACAGATTGTAACTCGGTAGTCGTTCATAGTTCCTGAAGATGAGATGATACTCGAAACGCGTTGAACAATAAAGACGCTACCAATATTGCTATTCCTAGACCCTTTCTTTTATTTTACGAGTCGTCGTAGGCCTTGGGACGCGATTTCTGTTCCTGCTGTCCAATTTTTCTACACCTTCACTACAGCGGACCGTGAACAGTTCACAAATCGCGCCGTTTCGGAGATGGTGCCACCCTTGCTGCGACAGCCTATTACCATCCCTTTTTGGATGTCCATTAAATCCGGACGTTTACCCATCTTGAGGCTCGTGCACCTGCCGTTTGATGCACCAGCTTTAAAGCTTTCTCAGCCTGTTATGCAAATTTTGGAATGTGGGGCGAACCATACATGTGCCTTGAAGGGGTGCTAGTCATAATTCATTGATATGACAGTATATTACATGCCGTGTCTTTGCATTGAAAGTTTCCAATGGTACTAACGAACACGTGCTACAAAGCTAATATCGAATATCATTATTTACTCGTTATATTCATGCATGAACGGGGCCAATGCGCGGAAATTAGTTTTATCAAATTCAAATCATTCAAATTATTTCGTTTGATGAACTCACATTTTCTCCTTTATTTATAGTTTGTGATTGAATAATGATAAAAATTGTTCTCAGACAACTATGGTCAGGTGGCGTTTCGGTTCCGGCGTGTGCTTTAATTGAGCGCCAACAATGCTTAAACGTGCAACAACAATGCAAAACTGCTTCCGTGACGAACTCACATGTTCTCCTTTATTTATAGTTGGATGACACGTCGATACGAGTTTTTTGATATATTATGTGCCATGTCCTTGCATTGAGAATTTCCATTGGTATCATAAACTGAACGACCAATTTATTAGAGACACCCCGCTAATAGCGTGCTCCGCCTCCTTTAGCGGCCAGAACGGTCTGAATACGTACTAGCATGGATTCAACAAAGGGTTGAAACCTTTGCGGAGGAATAACAGCCCAGGCTGATATCACAGCGTCCCATAATTAGTGCAGGTAGTGTGGGAGGCGTCGGATGGCTCTCTCCACTTCATCCCTAAATGCTCAATCGTGTTGAGATCGGGCGACCGAGCTGGCCACTGAAGCAGATGGAACCAGTCCAAGACCGCGTCATGTTCCTCGAACCAGTCCAAAACCATTCGAGCACGGTGACAGGGAGCATTATCCTGCTGAAACTGTCACCACCAGGGAACACAGTTATCATGAACGGGTGCACCTGATCGGCAACAATGTTCATGTAGTGTGTCGCATTCAGGGATGTGTCTACAGATATCAGAGGATCCCGTGTGTCTCAAAAGAAGACACACCAGACCAGCATACCTCCCTCCTCCACCCACCTGTATGGTTGTCTGCTGACAGGATGGGTCCATGGCCTCGTACTGGCTGCGCCAAATACGTCCGCATGATGAAGTAGGAACCGCGATTCGTCG
>JAHWFO010097455.1:0-10352 GCA_023313115.1 Rhysida immarginata
TGGACTTAGTCAAAATTTCGGCTCGTGTGGTTGCTCGAGCTGTGTTCTGATGATGAGCAAAGACCCACTCGACAATGGCCGGTCGAGAGTCCAGCGGACGAGAGTAAGGGGGGACCGGTGCTCGCAATGCAGGAATGTTTTTGACATGGCCTCCATTGCGACCAGTACGTCCACCTGCGTGTTTGCCGTGCGCAGCGACCCTACTTCTGGGGAAAGGGGGATCCTGGTGGTTGAGGGAAGGCTTTCCGGACCAACACACCACTTTGGCCCCTGCTTCTCGGAAGGATGGGTGGTCTGGATGAGCCCGTCCAGATCAATCGGCTGGTCGTCGCTCCTTGGAGCTTCGGCCATAGGGTTAGGCGCTGCCTATGTCCTTCTCGTATCCCTGGTGCCAATGTGCATCCCCTTGTTGGGCTCGATGGTGGGTGGGGAGCGAGGGAGATGAAAATATCTCATACTTAATATGGGTAAAAATAAGCAAGTTAATTCAAAACCAAAGAACGATCGTGAAGAGAGAACGAGCCGCAGGCCTCCAAAGAATCCGAAGTTTTTGGAGATGAAATTAGCAAGTGGGGAGTCGTTTAAGACCATCTCCCCATTTCTAATTTCAAAAGAACTGAAACGACTCGTTGGGGATATCAAACACGTAAAAAGACTGTTTAATGGCCAGCTATTGATTGAGGTATTTAAGGATAAACAAGCTACCACCCTTTTATCCTTGAAAAGGTTTGCAGGGAAAGCCGTTTCGGTTTCTGCCCACGCAACCTTAAATTATAAGAAAGGTGTTTTCACGTGCCAGGATTTGGAAGGAATGGGGGATGAGGAAATCATTGCCGAATTGGAAGATCAATCTGTTGTTGACATTCGCCGGATCGCTCCAAGGAGGAATGGTGTTCCTCATCCTACTCATTCCTTCATTGTTACCTTTGAGGGAACAGTTTTGCCTGATACTATCTATATCGGCTATATCCACTGTCACGTGAGACCCTTTATCCCCAACCCGTTGCGATGCTTCCAATGTCAGAAGTACGGCCACACGAGAACAAACTGTCATTTTAATGCTGTTTGTTGCAAGTGCGGCCTGCCCGGACATGAGATGGAAGACTGTTCAAACGAGTTCCGGTGTTGTAATTGTAAGGGAGCCCATTCTGCCCTTTCAAGAGACTGTCCTATTTGGCGGAAGGAAAAGAAAATCCAAGAGGTTCGTGTCCTTGGGGGTTTGCCTTTTCCCGAAGCACGTAGGCAGGTTGAACGGAATGAAGTCCGAAATTACGCATCTGTAGTGAAGAGTCGTCCTTCTGTTGTGACAGTTGGTACCATGACAGATTTACGTATTGCAGATTTTTCCTGTGGAACTTCCACCCCCACAGAACCATCTGCTAGCGTTAGTCGGACTTCGAATTCCATCATACAACCAGGAACTCCTCCAAAAACTTCGGAGAGAGAAGATGGGAAGAAACGCTCGTCAGAGGCGTCACCTTCCTCTGACCCCTCCAAAAAACGTGTTGTAGAGACTACACCAACTTCTCCTGTTTTGGGGGGAGGGCCAGACTTCCCTTTAAACGTACAGATATCTCCTATCGAGGAGATGGAGTTATCTCGGGAGTTTAATCCTACATCTTAAAACCTTCATCATGGCACTATTACAAAGGAACCTTAATGGATTCTTTTGTCGCTTGGAAGACCTAAAGCTCTTAGTCAATAAGTTCTCCTTCTCCTTATTGGCTTTGCAAGAAACGTTCCTCTTGCCATCTCAGTCTCCTACTCTAAAAGGATTTAATTTTATTAGGAAGGATTATACTGCGGGAAATAAAGCCTGTGGTGGTGTTGCCATCTTAGTTCAAAGATCTTTGCCTTTTACTACCATTAATTTAAAATCTAACCTTCAGGCAGTAGCAGTTAGAGTCTTATTCAAAGATCTCTCACCTCTAACTATATGCTCTCTGTATCTACCTCCGGATCAATATACAGATGAAAATTCTTTATCATCCTTGCTTTGTGAACTGCCAAGTCCCTTCCTTATTCTGGGTGATTTTAACGCCCATAATCCCATTTGGGGGTCTAGAAAGCTCTCTGAAAGAGGATATATGATAGAGAAAGTTCTGAATGCTTTTAACATCAATTTATTAAACGATGGCTCTTCAACATTTCTCCACTCAGCCAACGGCTCTGTGTCATGCATCGATCTATCTATATCCTCTTCATCTTTCACACCCAATTTAGCCTGGAACGTATTCTCAGATTTACATGGTAGTGATCATTTCCCGATCAGTATTTCCCTGAGTTCTTCTACTTTTTCCAACCCTCTACCACGTTGGAAATTGGATAAAGCAGACTGGCAGGTCTTCCAATCCCATCTGCAGTTTGAGAATAAAATACCCTTTCCGTCTGTAGATGAGGCTGTAGAAGATTTCACTTCCCGCATCCTTCATGCGGCAGAAGAATCCATTCCTAAGTATAAATCCTCGTCCACGAAAATCCCAGTGCCATGGTGGAATGAAGAGTGTGCCCTAGCGGTTCGAGAACGTAAGAGAGCTCTCCGCATTTTTTCCGCACAACCAACTATCGAGAATCTTATTACTTATAAGAAAAAAAGGGCCAGTTGTAAACTAATCATTTCCAGTAATAAGAAGCTCTGTTGGAGAGCTTATATCTCCTCCATTAATAAAAACACTCCCCTTCAAACTGTATGGAACATGATTAGGAAAATAAATAGAAAAAGACTCCCGGATAAACTCCCTTCTCTCATTGAAAATGGGCATACATACTTCGACCCGAAAGAGGTTGCTAATATCCTCGGAAGGGCATTTGCTGAGGTTTCACGAATAAAAAATTGCAGTGTCTCCTTTCAAAGACGAAAACTTTTCGAGGAATCGCATGCTTTAAAGTTTAAATCCCGAAACCTCGAAAAATATAATCTCCCGTTTACTTTACGGGAACTACATTATGCCCTTCGTTGCTCCAGAGATTCTGCTCCAGGTCCAGATGGAATGTTATACTCGTTCCTGCAACATCTGACGCAGGAAGCTTATGGCCACCTTCTCTCGTTATATAATTACATCTGGTCTTTAGGAGTGATTCCAACAATATGGAGAGAGGCAATTGTTATTGCTATTCCAAAACCAAATAAAGACCACTCTTGTCCTGCAAACTATCGACCAATAGCACTAACTAGCTGCATGTGCAAAGTCTTGGAAAGGATGGTCTCTGTCCGACTTATGTGGTATCTGGAAAAAAGCCACCTGTTGTCCAGATTTCAGTGCGGTTTCCGCAAATCTCGCTCAACTGTTGATCACCTTCTTCGGTTGGAGCATGAGATTCATTTCGCACAGAGACATAGACAGCATGTCGTAGGGGTGTTCTTTGATCTGGAAAAAGCCTACGATACAACTTGGAGACATGGAATAGCAATACTTTTGCGGAAGTACGGCCTTACAGGACGTCTTCCCTCTTTCTTGTGTAATTTCATGGCAAATAGAACCTTCCGAGTTCGCGTTGAGTCAACGCTCTCGGACCATTTTACGCAGGATAATGGTGTCCCACAGGGAAGTGTGCTGAGTCCATTTCTTTTCCTCATTGCTATTAATGAGGCTTGTTCACAACTTCCATCCACTGTAAACTATTCCCTGTACGTGGACGACATCGCCATTTACTGTCGAGGTTCATCAATGTTCTTTATTAAGCGTCAACTGCAACTAGCCATCAACAAGCTTGTTACCTGGGGCAACGAAGTAGGCTTTAAATTTTCACCCCAAAAAACAAGGGCTGTCCACTTTTGTTACTTGAGAGGTCTCCATCCAGACCCGGACCTTACACTATATGGATCCCCTATCTCAGTGGCGGACTCCTATAAATTCTTGGGTCTGACCTTTGATAGGAAACTATCATGGCTCCCACATCTTCGTAATCTAAAAGCGAGATGCTTACAAGCCATGAATGTTTTGCGCTCTATTTCCGCTACCAAATGGGGCGCTGATAGGAAGATGCTTTTGTTTTTATACGGCTCCCTAGTTAGATCTAAATTAGACTATGGAAGCATTGTTTATGCCTCAGCTTCAAAGAGCACTTTGAAGCTGTTAGATCCCGTCCATAACCGAGGCATAAGAATTGCCACAGGAGCTTTCCGCACAAGTCCGGTAGAGAGCCTTTATGTGGAGGCTTCTGAGCCCCCATTATGGTTTAGAAGAGCCAAACTCCTCCTCAAATATGCTCTTCGCGTATATGGTGAAAGTGAACATCCAGCTTTTGCCTGTTTTTTTGATAAACCTAGTATTCCTCCCCATCACTCTTTTAGAAGCATTAATAATTGGTTCAAAAATCTTCTGGAGAGCCTGAACCTCTCAGTTCCAGCCATGCATAGCCGAGAGGTCAGAGAGGTCCCTCCGTGGATTCTCCCCCATCCAGACGTAAATTACAACTTATTCGCTGGGAAAAAATCAAATTTTATGGAAGCTGAAATTAACGCATTCTTTAAGGTTTTTTTAGAAACCCTTCCTGATGGCTTCCACATATATACAGATGGGTCTAAATCAGAGGACGGGGTTGGCTGTGCGTTCCTTATAGATAACAGTGTATTTTCATATCATTTGCCAAATGAGTTCTCTATCTTCTCAGCGGAATTGGTAGCGATAGCCAAAGCGTTAGAGTTCGCTTTTAATTATCCAAATTCAAACATCTGGATATTCACTGATTCACTGAGCGCTTTGCAATCTTTGGAATCATTTAATTCTATAAACCCGTTTGTTCAAAGAATCCAGGAATATCTTCATTACCTGGATTCTCAAGGTACCAGTATTCATTTTGTCTGGATCCCTAGTCACATGGGTATCCTACAAAATGAACGGGTCGATAAGGCGGCAAAACACGCGATTACTCATTTACCGATCTCTGAATTGCTTTCAATCCCCGAGCATTTGTATCCGGTGATTTCTAAAAAACTCAGTTCTTCTTGGCAGGATTCTTGGCCTCTGAACCCTGCTAATAAATTATTTGAAATAAAGCCTGCCATCACACCGTGGTCATTACCTTGTCTAACAAACAGGCGAGAAGATGTCGTTCTTACTCGGCTTAGGATTGGTCATAGCCGTCTTACTCACATCCATTTATTAAAAAAAGAACCAGCGCCATTGTGTTCTTGTGGAGCAATGCTGACTATTAAGCATATTCTAACCCAGTGCCCTTTACACACTAAGTTACGACGCTCATTAGGGCTGAATCATTCCTTAGATTTTTTGTTGGGTAACAACCCCTTAATTTTTAAAAAAGTGTTTCTTTTTTTAAAAATTATTCATGTTTTTAAATTCATATAGTCATCCTTTTATTGCTTTTGCATTGTATATATTTGATCATTAAGTATAGGTTTCATTTAGTGCCATTTACACACTAATCATATTCATCAGTTTTTTTTAGGGGTCAACTCCGAAGAAAATAGATTTTAATCACCTATTCTATAGTTAGTTAGTGCCCTTTACACACTAATGACTTACACAGCCCTATGCTAATATTACTTATTACGGGCGAACCCTGGCGGAAAATTTCTGTTTTTAAATTTATTAATGATTTTAAAATCTCATAGTCATAGTTTTTATTGTTTGTCCATCATTGCCACTCAAGTTTTTATAAATTTTTCATCTGATTTTTTAAAACTTTTGGCCCCCTAAACTGTGGGTTTTTAAACTTTCTGTCGGGCGCAAAATGGCCATAGCAGCCGACGCCCTAAAATTCCAATCAACCAACCAACCAACCAACCATTCCATCAAGAGAAAGGACCGAAGATGGTAAGCTGCCCTTTTCCAAACAACGGACGGCGGGTATGCAGATCCAAAACATCTAGCAACCTTGCCGACCACAACTGCTTATTTACAAACACCATTGGAACAGCAAGGTCTATTTTGAAAGCCTCACCGTATGACTCGTCAAACAGGCACCGCACTGACTGATAAGTAAGACCACTCAACCCATAGTGCTGCTTGAGGCGAGCCCAAATGGTTTGGAGTTTAGAGTTTGCATTCGAACAGAGAGGGATAGCACTATCGGAATAGTTGGGGACATTAAAGTCTCCTACAATTAAAAAGTTTTCACAGACAGATAAGACAAAAGAAGAAGCATTATCTAAAAAGAATTTAAAATTCGAATAAGAGATATACGGAGGTATATAAAATACTCCTAGTAAAAATTTTGTTGGTCCTAGGTTGATTAATAGAAACACGCAGTCAATGAGACAGACACCAGGATTAAAATCAATCCTAGAGTAGTTAATGCTTTCTGCGATTGCAATTAAAACACCACCTCCATCTGTCTTATTCAATAATAAATCTCTATCATTTCTTTCAATATGATATCTATCATCAAATAGTTCTCCATTATTAATATGATTATTTAGCCATGTTTCACTGAGTAAAATGAAATCGTATGAATTTGCACGAACAGATGAAGAGAAATTAAGCAGTTTGGTTTTAAGGCCTCTTACATTTTGATAAAAAAGTGATAAATTAGTCATAGGATTTATGTTATAGAATATTCAGGTCATTTTCACACGTAATAATAATTGGTCTTGAATTGCTATCTTTTCTCATCAGAATTTTACCTTCTACAGTCCATAGATACTTAAATCCTTTGGACACTTTCATTTCTCTAGCCTTCTTAAAAAGATAATTTTTATATGGGGACACGGGGTATTTCTCTCCACAAATTTCAAAAAAATCTGTTGATGGGGAGTATGGAATAACTTTCTTGTTAATCATTATTAAATGTTTTAACCTCTTGTTTGTAAATTTGACTACAAATGGTCTAGATTTTTTTACCATTAACATCTCTGATTCCAAATCTGTGAATTGTATCTATGTCTTGAGAAGAGTAGTCAACATTTAATTTTATACAAATTTTTTGAATATAGCCCATTAGATTTTCATTTTGTATTTCAGGAATACCATTAATGAGTAAATTGGAATTATAAGAATATTGAATGGTATCTTCCAGTTGCGTCTTCATAGCTTGCAAATCTTTTTTCATAGTTTCATTTTCTAATGACAAGTGTGTGATAGTAGTCTCACATTTTGCTAACTTTACTTGAGTTTGTTTTTAATCAGTGAAAAGATCGTCTATTTTCTTGGAAAGAAAGTCTACTGAATTAGCAAGATCTATAATGGTGCTTTTCATTTCATCCAGGTGTTCCTTGATACAAGCAGAAATACTATCAAGAATGCCTTTTTTATGTATTGATTCATTTCCATGATTATCATTGGGATTTCATTATCTTCTTGTTGATTCCTGGAACAAAGACGACATTTCCAGGGTAGATCTTCTTTTTGAATTGAATATAGATCACTGATAGTAATGTCAAGACACCGGGTGTGAAATTTAATACCACACTCATTACATTGTAGTGTGAGATGTTCTAATTTGTAAGATTTACTTGAAGTCAATTTTTCAGAGCAAATTTTACACAATTCAGTAGAAGGTGCCATTTGAGTTTATATTAAATGACAAAAGTATGACCATCGTAACTGAAGATATTTCAAAATTTGGCTCCTCTGTAAGAAAAACAATGCTGATAATAATGTGATTTGCTATAATAAAACGAGATGAAGCGCAAACAATGAAGCAAGTAAAACAATGGTCTGGTGAGTTAATAATGATTAGTCTGCCAAGCAACCATGTTTGTTGTTATAAGAAGATTTCTATATTCATTATATGGAATGTATTGAATTCAGACAATAAAAGATATCACAAATGTATTACCACTCTCCAACAGATGTGGAAACCTTTAACAGCACGACAAGATCAAACGCTTGTTGATGTATCCAAGCACAGCAGCAAAATTCCACAGCTTTTACGGAGCTCTGTTCAAGCGTGTTGACGCTTATGCCGACGCTTATAAAACCTGTGGTGGGCGGTGGTCGGGTCGTGAACACCCAAGGCACACTTGGGGCCACGCACACCGACAAAAGTCACAAATAGAAAACACACAAAAAGTCACTCACGTGGTGAAAGTCCAGTCCAGGTAATCGTCCACAGTTGAAAAACACACAAGTCCAAAGAAAATCCGTATAGCCGTGAGATTATATGCTCCTCTCTCTCCCACTTTTGAAGTGGAGAGGCAGATGGTGTTGCCTCCACGGAATTAAGATCTAAAAAGATCTTACAGGTGGCATTATGCTACACCCAACGTAAAAATCTTAAACACCTCAAACGAGGCAACATGAACTTGGCCCACAGCTTTCACTGGTCGGAAGCGAACTCCCGACACCTACCCGCTTTCGCCATCCGGGTAGGCTCAAATCCACCAGAAAATAAATCCTCTCTCTCCCACTTTTGAAGTGGCGGGGCAGATGGTATTGCCTCCACAGGTTTTTAAGATCTGAAAAGATCTTCAGGTGGCATAATGCTACACCCAACGTAAAAAAACACCTCTAACGAGGCAACATGAACTTGGCCCACAGCTTTCGCTGGTCGGAAGCGAACTCCCGACACCTACCCGCTTTAGCCATCCGGGTAGGCACAAATCCACCAGAAAATAAATCCTCTCTCTCCCACTTTTGAAGTGGCGGGGCAGATGGTATTGCCTCCACAGGTTTATAAGATCTGAAAAGATCTTCAGGTGGCATAATGCTACACCCAACGTAAAAAAAACACCTCTAACGAGGCAACATGAACTTGGCCCACAGCTTTCGCTGGTCGGAAGCGACCTCCCGACACCTACCCGCTTTGGCCACCCGGGTAGGCACAAATCCACCAGAAAATAAATCCTCTCTCTCCCACGAGAGCGAAGATTGCATTTCTGTCGAATTCAATAACTCGTTGGGCTGGCAGAAAGCTTCAGTTTTAGAAGACTCTGCAGCACCCCTGGCTCTGGATGATACCGTGACACTTGAACAATTATCTGCTAGGGAAGGGTCTCGCTTCTGCTCGCCTAAAAGTTCATTTAAGTCCTTCTTAATTTTACTTATCGCACTGACGGTATCTAACGCACCCTTAGCCTGTGCGCATACGGAGAGGACTGGGTACGAGTGGTTTTCTTTCTGCGTTTGGACTCCGATCACCTCTGGTCCGACGTCAAATTGTTGTCCGCTGGGCTTCTCCAATTTTGACCTAGTTGCATGACAAGAACTCTTAGCGTTAAAGGTCCAATGGTTATTGTTAAGAGCACTCGCACTGTCTATTTCATTAACCTTCACTTTTAGAGGGGGCCGCTTAATAAAGGAAACGTTAGCCTTACTTGCAACTGGTCGATAGGCTTTTGTCTGATGGCAAGGAGAGTTGCGTAACCTTCAATTGGTACGACGAAGTTGTTCTTGATCCACGCCAATGGTTCCGGCATACGGGCGGCGAATTCCGTCTCGTTCCAACCGTATCGCTTGCTCCCGAGTTGAAGTTACTATCTCGGCTACTTTTATTCCATTTGGCTTCCTCCTTTACTTTTTGCCAATCTCGTATCCACGTTGGCTGTTTGGCCCGTCGAGGAAACCCGTTTCATGCCTTTCTTCGCCGTTCAAAACTTTTTTCTCTCTGTCCTGTGAAAATCTTTTCTCATTTCTTCTTCCTTCACTTTTTTCTTTTTAACCAATCGGAGCTCGCGGTGCTCGCTCTCCCTCCGATCACTTACATTCTCTTCAGCGGGGGTCGGCTTTTTCTTCTTTCTCTTTTGCTCTCTTCTCTCCTTCTCCGCTACTGCCAACTCTTTGATCCCCTCATTTCTCTCCCAAAATGAGGTGACACATGGCTTTTCAGGATAGATAACCAGCCCCATTTGGTTCCAAAATTTTTGCGAGCCAAGGTTTCTTTTAAGTCCTTCAAGTAAATAAAGCACAGGAATAATACGGTGTAACCTGTTGTTTCCCTATTACACCGGTAGGTGTGTGAGGCTTTGCTCCATCTATCGATGGCAGGGAGTGTATTAAATCGTTATGTTAATCGCTATAAACCAAGAGTATTATTATAAATTACTATTAGTTACCTTTTAATATGTGCAATGATAGTATTTTATTCACTTGTTAGAGCTTAATCTTTGCGGAATACGACAGTAAAACGCTGAATCAACTTGAGCTTGGCTTAAGCGCGTAATGGCCTTCCGGAAATGACGTTAAATTTCATTCTCTGCTCTTGTGTCTGGCCTCCTACTTCGGCTAAGGTCAAAAATTCTCACTGGTGAGAAGAGTTAGCGTTGGTCAACACCACCTAGACAGAAGGCCTGCGCACAGAAACTGTATATATTGTTACATCATCATCAAACGGCCAAATTTAGCTTATTATTGGTAGAAATAAGACTAACAATAGCTGCTTTAGCGTAATGTAACAATGTATGGCGTTTCTGTGCGCAGGCCTTCTGTCTAGGTGGTGTTGGTTTGGTCGGT